>ML313966.1:0-23180 GCA_005239505.1 Nicotiana paniculata | reverse complement strand
ATATATATAAAAGTATAATTGAAAATCAATTATCTCCAGGAAAAGCGATGTCTGAAGGACTTATATTTTGAAAATATATTTGAAAATTATTTGTCTTGTAGAAAAATTATATTTGAAAGAGCAGTATTCGGGAAACTATATTTGAACACAACGTATTTTGAAGAGACTATGTTTTAAATATTTCTCTTTATAAAAATATATAAATATACATTCAGAGAAGTATGTTTCAAAGAAGAAATTTCTCTATTCCGAAATGATTATATCTTTAAAGCTTTCAAAATAAACTCACGATTTAAAGGATTTCACTCGAAGGTTTGACCAGTTTTATTGAGTTTATTGGATAAGGCCCGACGTTAATGAATTGATGCAGTGCTGAGTTACTAGTGTTTTATTGGGTTGTGATTCCCGACATTTAGCTTGCATTCTTTCCATTCTCTTTATGTATTTCTATTATGCTATAATTTGATCGTAATTATTGAATTTTCTTCCGTATTATTCGAACGTACCGTTAATCATATCGAAAAATCTTTAGATAGATATTATGTTTCGTTCATTGGTACATTTATGTCTTTTTACTTATTAGAACAGTGGTGTCTTGACTAGTCCTCGTCATTACTTCACCGAGGTTAGTCTTGATACTTACTAGGCACCACTGTGGTGCGCTCATACTACACTTCTGTGCATTTTTGTGTGCAAATCTAGGATATTGTTGTTGTTAGCTTCATGGATCCATTGATGAGGAGACTCAAGCTA
Organism: Nicotiana paniculata; assembly: GCA_005239505.1. NCBI lineage: Eukaryota > Viridiplantae > Streptophyta > Magnoliopsida > Solanales > Solanaceae > Nicotiana > Nicotiana paniculata. Next base: position 22,427 of record ML313966.1, on the reverse strand, counting down.
AATCTGTTTCTGCGTTCGCAGGCTTCGGAGTCACCTTCCTATTTATGTCAATTGTACTTATTATTTCTAGACAGTTGTATTTAGATTAGGTTGAAAGATGTCATAGAGCTTATGACTTGTTTTTACCGGGTTTTGGGAAAATTGTAAACTCTGTCAAGGTTTGTATATCGAGACTGTTATAATTCCTTTATTGTTGTTGTTGTTCAGTGGAAATGTTAGGCTTACCTAGTCCCTAAGACTAGGTGCCATCACGATACCCAATAGAGGGAAATTTGGGTCGTGGCAAGTTGGTATCAGAACTCTAGGTTCACAGGTGCTACGAGTCATAAGCTAGTTTAGTAGAGTCTTGCGGATCGGTACGGAGACGTCTGTACTTATCTTCGAGAGGCTACGAAACTATTAGGACAATTTCACTTCTTTCATTCCCATCGTGCGAGTTCATTGATATTGAAGGTTGATTATTGTTCCATTCTCTCACTGATGGTGAGGACACGAGTTGCGGTTCCTGATGATGTTACCTGAAGCAAACGTCGCAAGGGTAAGAGATAGAGGCCAACGAGGAGAACGTGCCGCAGTTAAGATGCCTACTAGAGCAGCCGTTGTGGAATCGCCAATACTTCTAGTTGGGGGACAGGTACTGGGGGTGCCTATTGTACTTCAGGAGGCTGGGGCATAGTTTTTGAGTACAATTGGTACATTAACTCAGGCAGGGTTGATTCTTGTGCACCAGATGCTTCACGGATCAGGGGAGGAGTTCAGACTCCCATTGTCTAGACTTCATAGCAGTGAGATCATATTGTTCAGGTTCCAGTTGTTATGGCAGCACGACGTGTGATTTCAGTTCAGCCCGTGGTTAGGACGGCATCATCGGAGGAAGAACACCTTGGACTTGAGAGGTACAACAAGTACCACCTTCCTATCATTCAGTGGAGTGGCGACAGATGGTGCCCAGGTTTCCTGGAAGAGTGTCACTATATTCTTCGTACTATGACCGGGATTGCGAAGACGAGTGAGATTGCTTTTGTCACGTCTCAGGTTCATAGTAGCGGGTTGATCAGTTGTGGCGGCATATGAGTTGGGGTAACCTGGCCGAATTATCTTCACTAGCGTGGATTCAGTTTTCGGAGATGTTTTGAGAGAGGTTGCACCTCAGCTCCGTCGGGATGTACGGTGCGCAGAATTTGAGCAGTGCGTCAGGGTGCTCTGTCACTATTGGAATATGCCGTTAGATTCAGTGAGTGAGCCAGATATACACCTCCCTTGGTTGCTTCAGTTAGGAGGCGAGTCCGTAGATTCATTGAGGGACTCAGGCATGGTAGAGAAATTTGGGTCAACTAGTTCAGTTTGCATTACCAGCTTCGCGTGGGGGCTTTTCAGGTACTCATGGGTTTTAGAGGATCCGTATTGTATGTTTTTGCACAGCCACATCATCAATGAGATTGTTTTCAGTGTGGAGATGCTAGCCACTGGGTTAGAGATTGTTCCAGGATTCAGGTAGGAGAGTTATAGCAGGGTATTCAGGTGGGTAGAGGGCGCCCAAGAGGGGGAGTCCCGACCCGTTGATATGTTGCATATAGTAGTCTAGAGGTCGTTGTGCCAAATATTATCACCCAGGTATGTCTTTATATGCTAAAGTGGGTTACCATTGTATTTCACTATACCTCTGTCGGTCGGGACAAATTTCCCTTATTTGTTGCTTATTTATGAGTAAGTTTTATGCTTGGCACTCTATTTTTTGTTTTCTCCTGTTGGGAGATTCTATGAGTAGTAGCCCGTGTTTCGTTGTTTATTTCATTCTTGATAATGGTGAAACTGGAAGTGAGTCCTTGTTGATCTTCGTGGTAAGATTTATGTGATTTTCCTGAGTCTTTTATTTACGAGTTGTGATTTGATACTCCATCGAGATGTGAGATCAGCTAGCGTTATGATTTTATCAGCTGATATAAATTAGTGGAGGAAATTTCAATTAGTATGATATATTTTGGTATGTGATTCAGAGTTAAGGGCGAGGTCCTCGTGATATTTGTGATTTGATATGTTTGGACCGGGCTGAGTATCGCAGTAGAATTTTATCAGGATGGAATCCTTGTGATTTGTTCATATGCTTTGCTTTTTCCTTGTTATATTGATTTTGGTAAGTCAGTATTGATAGAGAGTTATGCCTATGGGCTTGTTTGATCGTACCTTTATATGCTTCTATTTACATACTCAGTCATTTCGTTATGTGCTTCTTTAGTTTAGCTTGCGGGATGTGTGCCCGGTGGTGTTAGTTGTGACTCGGTGATTCGGGTGTCTAATGATGAGGTCTTTGTGTTTATTGCATCATTATCGGTATTATGGGATTTAGAAACAGAGTTCTTCCATATGTGGGACTAATCGCCAATGTTGAGTTGATTTTGGGCATTTATTGTGATCAAAAGTGCTATTGAGCCTATGTGTGATGTGCTATGTTGTGTGGTCGGGCTTTATGGGCGTAGACCTAAGTTGATTCAGCTGGTTGAGGCGAATGCCGGATATGGATTTAGAATCAGGTCTTTTGGAAATGAGCAGGAGGTGAGTAAGTGAGGTATGAGGCTTATCGATGGTGATGAGAAGGCTATATTGCAGTTGTGATGGTGTCATCAGTCTTATGTAGGTTGGGGTGACGTGGGATCACCCATGTGTCTGTGTTGGAAGTGTGCAATCGGTGATTGGATGAGTTCAAAGTGAATTTGGCACGTTCGAGGACGAACGTTTGTTTAAGATGGAGAGATTGTGATGACCCAAAAGGTCATCCCGTCTATTTCTAGCTAATTCTGTGTTTCGAGGTCGTGAACACCTCCTTCTATCTCACCTCGATTTGTGTGTGCAGCCCGGACATGTATCCGGGAAACCTTCATGTGAAAAATTGATAAAAATGATAACTTTGTATTAGAAATTTGAATAAAGTTGACATCGGTCAACATTTTTGGTAAACGGACCCGGACCCGTGATTTGACGGTCTCGGAGGGTCCGTAGGAAAAGATGGGACTTGGGCGTATGCCCGAAATCGAAGTTCGAGGTCCCAAGTCCGAGAAATAAATTTTTGAAGAAAATTATTTTCTAAAAAATATAAAGGTTTTTGAAAATAAAATTTGAGGTGAAACCTGTGATATCGGGACCGTATCATTGTTTCGGAGCCCGGTACAGGTTTGATATGATTTATATGTGTTATCTGTTAAGTTTGGTAATAAACGGACTTGGTTTGACGTGATTCCGACCTTAAATGCAAAATTTGAAGTTTAAGAAGTTTTGAGATTTTTTATGGATTTGGAGGTTTAATCCGATGCGTATGATGTTATTTTGGTGTTTTGATTACTCGAATAAGTCCGTAAGATATTTTTGAGGTTGTGGGTATATTTGGTTTTGAGCCCCGAGGGCTCGGGTGTGTTTCAGATAGGGTTCGGGTCCATTTCCTCTAATTTTACTCTGCTGATTCTGCTATCTGGTGTTCTCTTCTATGCGATCGCATAGACTCATCTGCGATCGCATAGTGTAAAATGGACCAGCCCAGTTTTTTCCCTTCGCGATCGCATAGCAACCCCTGCATTCACATAGTGTCCTTGTTCCTTCTCCGTGTTCGCATTCCCCTTGTCGCGTTCGCGATGCTCCACTGGACAGTGACCATAAATCTCTTCTATGCGATCACATCAACCCATTCGCGATTGCATAGTACCTTTTTTCCAGCAACATTTTTCTTCTATGCGATCGCATCCTGTTGTCCGCGATCGCGATGCTTTAAAAAAATACCTGGGCAAAATAGTTTATAACCTCAAAATCGGGGTTTAACCATTTTAAACATATTTTGACTTCTAGAACTCGGTTTTGGGCGTTTCTTTGAGGGTTTTCACACAAATCGAATGGGTAAGTGTTCTTCCACTAGAAGTAAATATATTTCATGAAATAGTTCTTGTTTTTATCATTTAAATTGTGATTTGGGTTGAGGGGATTGTGGGTTTTGAAATAAAACTTCAAAAATGAAAGTTCATGATTTGAATGACCAAATGTTATCGGAATTTGATAAATTTAGTATGGGTGAACTCGTATCGGAATGGGTAATCGGAATTTGTAAAATTTGTCAGGTTCTGAGGTGCGGGCCCGGGGGTCGACTTTTGGGTCGATTTTTATAAATTTACAAAGATTGCAACTTTATTATTCGGAATCGTTCCTTATACGTTTTATATGTATTTTGAAGTTGTTTTAGTTGATTTTGAGACGTCCGGAGGCCTTCACGCCCCAAAAGTCTATTTTTGCATAACAGGTTGTCGTCTTTGAGGTAAGTATCTTGCCTAACCTTGTGTGGGGGAACTACCCCTTAGGATTGAGTCTTCTATGTTGATTGTAGTGCGTGTACGCGAGCAGACGAGTGCGTACTCAAACTTATTTGCAAATAGATTTACCTTTAGGGATTTTAGGTCCTTATGTTCCCCATGTATGAATTGAAATTGTTATATCTAAATTCCTGATTTCTAGTTTAATCTCTCCCTGCTCAAATTAGAAGTACTTCCCTAGCATTCCTTGCTTCTTATTTGATCCTTGTTGACTTTAATGAGGACTTTTCCTTTGCTACCGTTATACTATATCTTTCTTAATACACTGCCTATGTGACTAAAACTAGTATAATCTCGCCCTATAATTGTCTAACAAGTAATTGGAATATCTATACGTTGGTGTCTAGCATGCCCGTGAGTCGTACATTGTGATTGAAGTGATTTTCCCTTAAGTACTACCTAGGTTTAATTGATGATTGCCCATGTTGATGGTAATTCTTTGATGCTGCCTATTTACTGAGCATTGTTCAAGCTGAGTTTATTCGGTGAAGCAAATTGTCTAAGTGAGATTGGTTATAGCTGATTCCTTTGCCGGGATGATTTGGTTTCTTGGTTGCGAACTTGAATATATAGAATCGTTGCTATATTATCCTTGTTTTCCCCTCGTTATGCTGCTTCTCTTTGTGCTTGGAATTCTTTTCAGTGGCTACTTCTTCTGAGTGAGTTCTTACCATTTTTGTGATTTAAGTCTTCGTATCGATTTGCTCATCGCACTTTGCATTCTGTCTCGTTTGCTTTTGCGCCTGTTGTGGCAATATATGTTGTTTCTGTCGCATTCTGGTTGTTTTCCTCAGTGACTGCATTGCATATTTAAATTGGGACTATGGACCGAGATCCGGGAGCTTTCCCCCCTATACTGCATTGCATATTTAAATCGAGACTACGGAGCGAGATCCGTGAGCTTTCCACCTGTATGCATTGCATAATTAAATTGGGACTACGGACGGAGATCTGGGAGCTTTCCCCCTGTACTGCATCGCATATTTAAATTGGGATTACGGACGTATGTACGGATCGGGTTTTGGATAACCCGAGAGCATTTCGGCGTATATTATGGAAGATAACAGTTTAGAAGAATTTCATAAATTTGGGTTGTAAGGCATTTCAGAGTTATTGATGTCCGTCGGGATTCCGAACCTGGGAATAGCTTCGTATGGTGATTCTAGAGTTGGGAGCGCGATCGGAAATGAATTCAGATGCATGTAGGTCATTTTGAAGTCATTTGGCTAAAGACAAAAAATTTGAAGGTTTTCGAGAAATCCGACCGGAAGTGGAAATTTTGATATCGGGGCCGGAATGCAATTTCGGAAGTTGGAGCAGGTCCGTAATGTTGAATATGACTTGTGCGCAAAATTTGAGGTCAATCGGACGTGATTTGATAGATTCCGGCATTGGATGTAGAAGTTGGAAATTTCTAAGTTCATAAAGTTGGGATTTGGGTGCGATTCGTGGTTCCGATGTTTTTTGATGTGATTTGAGGCCTCGATCAAGTTTGCATTATGTTTTGGAACAGATTGGTATCATTGGACGGGGTCTCGGGGGCCTCGGATGGATTCCGGTTGGTTAACAGATCAATATTTGAAGTTAAGAAAAGCTGAAGTTGTTGGTGTTTGGTGCAACTGCACCTGCGAGGCTTTGGCCGCAGGTGCGGACAATGGGGCGCATGTGCGATTTTTGCCTGGTTCTGAGGAAGCCGCAGGTGCTGGAAATTGGTCGCACCTGCGGGAGCAGGTGCGGAGGTAGGATCGCAGGTGCGGAAATGAGGCTGGGCATAATGTTTTAAAACAAAGATTGTTGGGCATTTCTCTCAATTTTCTCATGGCTTAGGCGATTTTAGGAGGGCTTCAAGAGGGGAAATTCATCATCAATTTCAAGGTAAGTAATTCCTTCATGTTTCTAAGTTAAATACAAGGTTGTTGATGGAATTATACATGGAAATTGTGGAAGAATTTGGAAAATATTGAAGAAAACCTAAAAATTGTAATTTGGATTTTTAGCCTTGAATTTGAGCATGAATATTAGAGAAAAGTTTATAATTGAGTTAGTAAAGCTATGGGTAGAATTTATCTTCGAGAAGTTTCGGATTCCGGGCACGTGGGCCCGAAGGCATTTTGGTCAATTCATCGAGCGGAGTTAGGAAAGTATATAATTTGAATTTGTTGTGTGTATTAGGATGGATTTTCATTGCTTTGCCCGTTATGTGGTAGTTTTGTTGCGTTGTGCATCCATGGGAGTCGCCGAAAGGGCTTGGAAGCCGGTTATGGGACTTCAGAGCGAGGTAAGTCTCCCTTATAACTTTGTGAGGGGGAATTGTCCCCCTAGGTGAACTAATTTAGTATGTGCTATTATCTTCGGGGGCTACATACGCACGAGGTGACGGGAGTCCGTGCGCAACTACTATTATGCCATGTTCGGGTAGTCTAGGACCCACTAGCATGCCTTATGTGTTGTACCCGTGGTCCTGCCTGTATGATTTGACTACTAATATAATCGAAATTGTAATTTAATATCTAAAGCAGACTAGAGTTCCTTTTCTTAATCAGCTAGAAAGAGAATTATTTTCCTCAGTGGATAATTGTATACTTGATAAGGTAATACTATTGAATATTATTAGACTTGGAAAATGAATTTAGAAAAATGATTTAAACACTATTTTGTGGTTTTTTTTAAAAGAGAAATCTGTCATTTACTTGAGTATTTATTTTCCCGACGTATTCGGGGTGGACTGTTGATTGTGCATGACTGCATGTGACCGCTTTGCAATTTACATTCCGCGAGCGGAGTGTTATTTCCCCTACTCTCATTGGAGTGGGCCGAATGCCACGGTGGATTTAAAATGCACTTATGGCTCGGGCCGTTCGACCCTCGGTAGTGCATAAACATGATTACTTTATTGAACGGTGCATTTATAGTACGGGTCGTTCGACTCTCGGCAGTGCACATGGATGATTATTATGATGACTCAGGCCGGTTGTCCTTATCCCGTAAGTGTATTGGTAAAAAAGGGCTTCACGCGTGTAATAAATCTTGATGACTCAGCAGTCTACGTGGAGCAATGAATACACGACAGATGGACGGGACTCTATGAAGAGGTATGAGGCAAAGAGGCACGTCAAATGACACCCACGGATTAATTAGCTACGGAAGTCTCAACCTAATTGAGAAGATGAAGAGACACAATCAAAATGTATCTGAGCGGAACAAAGGGCGCATTCAGAGATATTCAATTAGTGATCCACACGTTACACAACATTCACGCAACATTTATGGTTACTCATTGTAATGTTTCATTAATGCCATAATTAGTCAGTAATGCTCAATCACTGAGAAAGGCAGACATTATATTAGGAAATTCCCTATATAAGGGAGAAAAATATAACTTGTAAGGGAACATCCAAACTACTATTTCAATATACTTACTTTTTGTGCATCTTACTGCTTTTCATTTACAAGTTTTCCTACAATTATAATCTTAGTCTTTGATTATCAGAAACCCGTGTTCTTCTTAAAATAACTTTGGGAAAAGAATCTAATTCTTTGGTTAAACAAATTGGTTCTGTTACCGGGAATCTGACAATCTTTGTTCTTTTTTCAAGAGATATCCTCTGAACTATGTTGAACTCCAACGACAACAACCAACAAAGGAATGGAACTCCAGTTCCATCGCCTTCAAGAACCCCACGTGGTTCAAGAGAACAATCACAAGAAAGATCCAATAGCAACAATGATAATAATTATCAAACGGTGGAACAAGATCGAGTAAATCAAATGATTGGAGAGTATGTGAGACAAGATTTGCAAGAATTTGCGAGGGGATTACCGGCAGCGTTACCTGCACCACCGACACCACCCCCAATAATACCATCAACATGGAAAATCCTCAATCTGGGTTGGAAAAATCAGGAAGGGGAGATACTCCTAATGAATCTCTCGAAGCGAGACCAGGTATATCTAACAACTCTGAAGTACAAAATTTATCACTAACTTTGCAGAAACAGGTGAAGGAACAAAATGATCGAATCGAACAAATTCCTGGAGTACCACATGTTATCAAAGGCATTGACGTTGATAGATACTCTCAACAACCTTGGAAACCAAGCGCATCACCCGTACCCATTCCAAAGAAGTTTAAAATGCCCGACGTACCTAAATATGACAGGACAACCGACCCACGCGACCATGTAACTGTTTTTACCATCGGAGTGAAGGGTAATGACTTAACAAAACAAGAAATTGAGTCGGTCCTGGTTAAAAAATTTTGGGAAACACTTACCAAAGGGGCGCTAACCTGGTATTCCCTTCTCCCTGAAAACTCTATTGATTTTTTTGCTGAGCTTGCAGATTCTTTCATAAAGGCACACTACGATGCGCAAAAATTCGAGAAAAGGATGGAGGGCATCTTTAAAATAAAACAAGGAGATACGGAACTACTTCGTGAATTTGTAGACAGGTTTCAATGAGAAAGAATGAAACTACCAAGGGTGCCTAATAATTGGGCAGCATGGCATTCACAAGTAATCTAAATGACAAAAGCTCAGAAGCCACGAGAAGACTTAAGGAAATCTTGAGAGAATTCCCAGCTACAACGTGGAACGATGTTTATAACAGGTATAGTACTAAACTTCGAATAGAAGAAGATACCATTGCTCGTCCGAAAGAAGAAGATTATACCGGATCCAGGCGTTCAGAATTAGACAGGAGATCAGGTAAAAACATTTACGATCCTGACATGGGACCATCGGAACGTGAAACTCGTCCCAGGTTCAAAAATACCAGGTCAGATTATAGACCACCGAGCAGATATACGGGCTCGTCTTCATCTAGATCAAGAAGGGATCAAGGTCAGCAACCTAGAGGTAATGCGCAAATTGGAGATCATACATTTAATGTAAGTACCTCTGAACTAATTTAAGTGTTATGAAATTTGGGTGATAAGGTTCGATGGCCCAAAGAGATGAGGTCGAATCCGAATAAGAGGAACCCAGATCTCTGGCGTGAATTCCATAATGATCATGGACACAGAACTGCAGATTGCAGATTTTTGCAAGGTGAGGTAGAACAATTATTGAAACAGGGCTATTTGACAGAATTGTTCCGTGAAAAAGGTAAACAGGCATACATGTAGAACAGGTAGGATCCCCGAAAACTTCCATCTCCAAAACGAGCCGTCAACATGATACACGGAGGTGAAGAAGTAAACAAAGTGGTCTGCAAAATGACCACGAAGTTCATAATTACACACGAAAAATGGGTTCGTGAAAATCTGGAAGCAGACGATATAACCTTCGATGATGCAGATATCGGCAAATTAATTCTCCCTCAGAACGATGCTCTGGTAATATCTTTATTTATTCATGACACTAACGTAAAAGAGTAATGATTGATCTAGGTAGTTCAGTCAATATCATTTTGCTAAGAGTCGTGGAAGAAATACTATTGGGAAATCAAGAAATCCCAAGGGAACGAGCCATATCAGGGTTCGATTTATAACAAAAGGAGAAATTGAGCTTAGCACTTATGCTGAGGGGGTGATAAAAAGTACCAGGTTCCAAGTCATCGATACTGACATTTCTTATAACGTAATCGTGAGAAGGCCATGGATCCACGACATGAAAGCAATACCCTTCACCTTGAATCAGGTAATTAAATTCCCCTCTGAATAGGAGATTCAGCAAATTAGAGGCGATCAGCAAACCACGAGAAATATAAACTCCGTGGTACACTACAACAAAAAAGTAGAGGTGGAAGAATCAAAAGATAAGGGAATCTCCCAAGCAGGTAACACCTCCAAAATAGGAATGGAATAAATTACTACCCAAATAGGTATGCAAGGTATTATTGCTGAAACAGGTACGAAAGAAAACACTCGCAAGAAGGTGAATCACATAACCATGGAAGGTGAATTGGACCAAACAGATATAGATTCCAGATCAGATGTCATTCATGAACCGGAGGAAGACGAGCACATCAAAATAACTATGGAAGAGCTAGAAGATGTTCCATTGTCTGAACAAAAGCCTGAACAGAAAGTGTATATAAGCACGAGGCTAAACCCCGGTCGAAGAAGTGCTTGAGATGTTTTCTGGTCTTCAGGTACGGTGCCATTCTGCAAAAAATTTAGGATTTCATTTCTCCAATCCTAGGTTAAATTGTTGTCAGTGTCATGGTTTATTCGGGTGCATGGGGCCAGAGTATGGTGAAGGACTAATGAGGAATGCAGTTGGCAGAGAATGATATTGAATTGAGGCTAGGCGGTGGTTCCATTCATAGGAGGCCAGGTGTAAGAAGTGGAAGTCAATCACTCGCAAAGTGGGGGAGTGGCAGCATAGCGTGGAGTTTGAAGATATTTACGCGCATTTAATGGATGTCCATGAGAAGCGGACGGACTAGTAAAGTTGGTGAATGAAGCAGGCGGTAGGATAGGGTATTGATATCGTAAGAGAGCATGCATCCCAGCATCGTTGGAAGGTGTCCGCGGGTGATTTCCACAGGTGGGTTATCTCCTGTGAATAGGTTAACGGTGGCATGGTTGGCAAGTTTCTGCGGAGGATTCTAGTGGTTATTCGGTAGGAGGCAGAATGTGTGAATGAGGCTAGAGAATTTGAGTATTTAGGGATTGCTGGCAAAAGGATTTGGAAGGATTGGACGGATTGGTTGAGCAAGATCATGTCAGCAAAGGAGAAAGGATCTCGATAGGGTCTAGAGTGGTGCAAGGAGTGGCTTCGGGCGAAGTAGGGGAGTCCCACCATCTGCAGTTGGGTTGTAAGATTGTCTTCTCATGGGGTCGCGGATTGTCGGCGTGTCCTTAAGTTATTACAGCTAAGGGAAAGGAGAAAAGTGATGATTTTGTGTGAGATTTGATGAATGTGTTCAAAAGTTGGCCCCGTCGTACAGGGGTTAGGCTTTGGAAGATTCAGAATTGATTCTTAAGGCATAGGTGAGTTGTAAGGATAGTGACTCGGTCACGCGTCTCATTGAAAAGAGTGTTCATGTGCTAGGAGATTCTTGGAGTTGATTGTATTCGGGACAAGTCGAAGCGGGTGACTCTCAATAGTGGTCCTGGTGAATTTAAAAGTTAAGAATGAAGCGTTTAAGGGCTTCAGGCAGTAGTATGATCGAGAATCGAGCTTTTGCAGAGTAATTTCTGAGAAAAAGGAAGATGGTTGGAGTGTTCTATGATATGTTTCAGCATGTAGGATAGTATTTGTGGGGTGAGAGAAATAAACTCCGCGTGGTAGAAAGACTATCAAGAGGGTACAAGACGGGTTGTGGGATTAGGCAGCATGGTCTTATGAATCAAGGTCACTCGGGATTGTTTAACCAAAGAATTGGATTCTTTTCCCAAAGCTATTTTAAGAAGAACATGGGTTTCTGATAACCAAAGAATAAGATTATAATTGTAGGCAAACTTGTAAATGGAAAGCAGTAAGATTCAAAAATTAAGTATATTGCAATGGTAGTTCGGATGTCCCCCTACATGTCATGTTTTACTCCTTTATATAGGGAATTTCCTAATATAACGTCTGTCTTTTTCAGTGATTGAGCATTAATGACTAATTATGACATTAATGTAACGTTACAATGAGTAACCGTAACTGTTGCGTGAATGTTGTGTAACGTGTGGATCACTAATTGAAGATCTCTGAATCCTCCCTTAGTTCTGCCCAGATACATTTTTTTCGTGTCTCTTCATCTTCTCAATTAGGTTGAGACTTCCGTAGGTAATTAACCCGTGGGTGTGATTTGTCGTGCCTCTTTGCCTCATGCCTCTTTATAGAGTCCCGTCTAGCTGTCGTGTCTTCATTTCTTCACGTAGATTGCTGAGTCATCAAGATTTATTACACGTGTGAAGATCTTTTTTTACTAATGCAGATAGTCCTTCCACTTACCATATATTTATCGATCGATATTTGGTAAGTGGATACTCATTTATGGCGGGAATATTTTTTCGCCGCTTCACTCGAATCATTGCATCTTTTTCTGTATGTAAGTGCCGCTTGTCACTTACATTTAATGTTTATTCCACGTGGCATTTCTAGATTGGTTCTGCAATTTGTTTAGCGCCTTTTAGGGCTTTTTTGTGGCTGCATCAGTCACGAAGTGGCATCTTCAATTATGGCTTTCACATCATTATTTTTCCCATTTTTGACGGTTATCTTCGAGTATTAATACCCCCTTTTCTTTTCTTTTTTCACGAAAAACTTCTAACTTTAGAACTTTATTTGTAAAGAACTTTTTCCTTGTCTTTGTACATATGTCTTCTTAAAACCAATCTAAGAGAGTCATAAACATAGATTATTTGACTTCCTCTTCTGCTCCAACACGGAGTTGGAGAGGTGGTAAGTTGAGGAGTTTAGGTTCTACTCCATCAAGGGGTTCTTCCTCTTCTCAAATTACTTCTCTTCCTTCTTCTAGGTCTTTAACTTCTCCGAGGGCTAGGGCTTCTAGATCTTCGTCCAAAGGTAGAGAACGTCACGAACCTTTGCGCGAACCGAGGATCGATGAAATAGTACCTGTAGAGTTCACCTTTGATAGGGATAGTCAGGCCCTTAGAGATCAGGTTTCTTCATTATCATCTCTTGATAGTGTTGACAAGTACCCTACCCAACTCACTGAAGGTTTAGTTCCTCTTATACGCAGGGACTGTCATTGCAGTTTTAATTTTCTTGTAATCGTTCCAAACAGTAATCAAAGAATAACGTCTTACAAGACGGGGCATTATTTTATTTATACCTATCCCTTTACATTAGGGTTCAAGTCTCCCATCGACCCAGTAATCATCTAAAACTGTCAATTTTTCAAAATTTTCTTGGGACAAGTCAGTCCTCTTGTATGGCGAGTCATTGCATGTCTTAGTTACTTGGCTACCTTAGCATCGATCCCATTTACCTTTCATCATCTTATTCACCTCTATTCCCCAATGTTGTTCCGTCAGGGAATTTTTACCATAGCTGCTAGGAGTAAAAGGATGCTAGTGACTTCTGAAGATGATAAGGATCGAGGTTGTTTTCTTCGGTATGTTGTTGTTCCTACTGCTGGTTTAGTAGGTGAATAGAATCTTCCCTTCCCTGAGAAGTGGAACTTTGCACGTGAGTACATTTTTGCTCACATTCCTTTCTTTTTGCTTTAGATATTTTATCAATACCGTAGTTGTTTCTTCTTTTTGCAGCAATCATGGGAACCGTCGATAATGTCTCCGAGTGGGTTGAAAAGCTTTTGTTAATTTCTCCATTGGAAGAACGTTCATGGAAGTACCTATCTGAGAGGTTTGGTTGGAGGTTAAGACTCATGGTAAGTGAAGTTTTTATTTGTACTTGTTTATTCCTTTGAGCATTATTTAACCCTTTCCTTTTGACAGGGTTTCCTGCTCTTGGAGTTTCTGCATCCGCGTCTGTTCCCAAGTTATCCTTGGCTTAGGCCCAGGAGATCATTTCAGGCTCTTCTTCTTCAAAGAGAAAAGCAGGTGGGTCAAGGACCTCGGGAGAAGAGGAGGAAGAGGAGGGCACCTTGGTCCATAGGTCACGCAGAAGGAAGGTGGTCTCAGACGACGAGTCTACACTTGTCATCGTGCCTTCCTTGCATGAAGTTGGACTTTCTGCCTCCGAGGATGCTACTCCATCTCCCATGAGTGAATCAGTTGGCCAATTGTTCTATGAAGGCTTTGGTTCTGTTGCTGATGAAGCTCCCTTGGCTATTTTCTCTCCAACTCTTAGAGAACTCCCTTCAACTGTTCCAGTTATTTCTCCTGCTCCCGCGGCTATTCCTGCTCCTGTCGTTGCTTCCTCTACTGTGGCTTTTTCAACCCCTCAGACTTCCTCGCCCGTAGCTCCTGCTTCCGTGCCTTCTGTTATAGAAGTAGGGTCTCTTTAAAAATTCTGGCCAACCTGATGTGTGGTTGAAACCGTTGATAGACTCGACAGAGAGAGCTAAGTTGGACAGCCACAGTTCCCTTACATGGGCTAATGAAATCGTGCATACTTCTTTAATGGTAAAATGCATTTTCTTGTGGTCATTCTTGTGCATGTATTTACCATATCTAATTGGCTTTCTTTTGCAGATCAATCTTATTGGCACGGAGCTTATGAAAAGGATTTCTTATACGGAGAAGGAAGTGAAAGAATTGTGTGCGGAAGAAGATAACTGGAAGGAGCAGTATGAAAGCTTAAGGCTAGACATGGAGGCTTTAGAAGAAGAAAAATGTACCTTGGAGCAGCAAGTGAGGGTCATGACGGTAGAGTTGGCCGTGGAGAAGGAATCCTCTGATCAGGAAGACAAGGATAAGAGCGTCCTAGAGTCCTCATTCGCGGAGTAGCTGTCTCGTGCCTCTGAAGAGGTCAGGAGTTTGAAGTCCTTACTAGACAAAAAGGAGGAGTATTCGGGCGAATTAGTGAAATCCCATACTCAGACCCAGGAAGATCTCCGTAACTCTTTGGAGAAAGTTCAATTACTGGAAAGGTCTTTTTCTCCTTTAAGGGCCTCTAATGATGCTGTCGTGATTGAGAGGGATGAACTAAGAGATGAAGTTATACTATGGGAGAAAGATTACGAAGCTCTTGAAGATAGGGCAGTTGTCGATGTTAGTTGGGTGTATATTAACTCTCGCCTCAACACATTGACTGAAATGAGCAGAGAAGGTTTCGACATTGATTCTGAAATTGCAAAAATCATGGAGTCCATTAAGAAGGCTCAACAAGTTCAGAATCTCTCTTCACCTGAAGGTGAGGCTCTTGCTGCTCAAGTCTCTTCGTCCCAAGTCGCTCCTGCTTCTTCTTCCAGTGAACTCAACCCCTCTCCTGAAGAAATTTAAGAAGTTGGTTCCTCCCTTTTTTTTTCTTTTGTCTCAATTGATGGTTACCCCCTGTCCCATCGGGGGTAAATTTGGATCTTTTTAAAGTCCTCAAATGACAACTTAGGGGCACTGCAATGCATAAAAATTCTATACGGATAAGTATAAGTTAATACTTAGTTTTTACTTAGCTGTTTTAATATATTAATGCAAGTATGACTTTTTTTTTCCGTTCAGTTTCCGTTTCACTCTTTAAGTCTTTTGCATGCTTTAGTTTTCGAGGTTTTAGTTTTACCTCTGAGTCTTGCATATGGAATGCTTTAGATTACTCGTACATTTTCGTAATAGGCACGGTGTCATATAAAATGTGTGCCTTTTTGTTGTAGGCATAATTTGTGAAAGAGGGCCCTTTCTTATCGACACTTAATGAAGAAGACGTCTCAACTTCATAAAGGTGTAATAATGCAATAGAGTGATAGGAATTTTTCACATGTTTAAGAATGTTTCTGAGGAAAGTTTTTTCGTTTGAACTTTCACAACATTTTACGTGTGTTTGATTATCGTCTAAAACTCATGTTGCAACTGTTTTCTTTTAACAGATTTGATATACACTTATATTTCGTAACTGTTTTCTGTATGTAATAGTTTTTTCGAGTTAATACAAGAGGGCAACTGTTTTTCGTTCGTAACAGTTTTTATTCAAATTGGGGTTTTCTCCCGTAATTATTTTTGTTGACAATAGTTTTCAATAAGCACGAGGGAAATGCTCTTATATCCGTAACTGTTTTATAGTTTTTTGAAAAAGTACAAGGATTTTGATCTTTCATCTGTAACTGTTTTATTTGATAACAGTTTTCTATATGAGTACAAAGATTTCGTAACTGTTTTTAGTTACAACGGTTTTGAATGAGTACAATGATGATGATCTTTTATCCATAACTTTTTTGAATAAGTACAAATATGTTCATTTCTTTCTCGTAGCTAACATTTTGCCTTTTAACCTAAACATGTTTGAAGGTATTTCGGATTAGGCTTTGTGTTCGAGTCTTTGGCTCTTTCGATTTTGCTCGTATCACTTGATTTGTTGGGTAGATGGATTTTCAGGCTCGAGCTTTAACTTTTTGATAGTCTTTTTTGCTTCGTCTTTGATTTCCATACTGTATAGTAACCCAAGTGTTTGAGCTTTGAAGAATGAAATCTCGAGCACTTGACTATTCCTTCCTTATGGTCCTTTTCATGAAAAGGAAAAACATACGGGACTGTTTTTGAAGTTGTTCTGTATGCCCATAGTACCGCTGGTAACTCATCCGGCCAGTTTCCTTTGGCTTTATCTAGCCACTTCTTTAGATTGTTGATGATGACCTTATTCGTTGACTCAGCTTGACCATTATCCACGGTGTGGTATGGCGTTGAAGTGATCCATTTGATTTGCCAGCTTTCGAAGAATTCTGTGATTTTCGAGCCTATGAATTGTGGGCCATTATCACACACGATCTCCCTTGGTATCCCAAAGCGACATATTATGTTTCGCCATAAGAAGCTTTTAAATTCCTTTTCTCGCACCTGTTTGAACGCTTCTGCCTCTACCCATTTTGTAAAATAGTTGGTTAGTATGAGCAAAAACCGTACCTGTCCTTTAGCTGTGGAAAGAGGTCCCACTATGTCCATACCCCAGTTCATGAAAGGCCATGGGGATATTATTAGATGCAAAAATTTCGCTGGTCGATGCATGTTATTCGCAAACCTTTGGCACTTGTCGCATTTGGATACGAAGTTCTCGGCCTCTTCTTCCATCTTAGGCCAATAGTATCCAGCTCTGATTAGGGTTTTCACTAAGTATCTCATCCCTGAGTGATTTCCATAGTGTCCTTCGTGGACTTCTTTCATCACAAACTCCATTTGTTTAGGTCCGAGACATTTTGCTAGGGGCCCTCTGAACATCTTGCGATATAATGAGCTGTGAATGAGGCAGTAGCGTTTAGCTTTGCGGCGAAGTGCTTGAGCTGTTTTCTTGTCTTCGGGTACGGTTCCATTCTGCAAAAAATTTAGGATTTCGTTTCTCCAATCCCAAGTTAAATTGTTGAAAGTTACCTCATTTCTATCCTGGTCGATCACAGAATGGAATAGATGAACGGCAATAGCATTGTCTTTATTTTTTACTTCTGTGACTGCTGTGAGGTTAGCTAACACATCTGCTTCAGCATTTTCCTCTCTAGGTATTTGTACTACCTTCCATGTTTTGAATTGTCTCACGAGCTCTCGTGCCTTTCCCAAATATTGTAGCATTCGAGTTTCTCAAGCGATGTAAGTCCCCTGCATCTGATTTACTACCACTTGGGAATCTCTTTTGATAATTATTTGCTCGAATGAAAGATCTTGTGCGAGTTCTAATCCTGCAATAACAGCTTCGTACTTTACTTCATTGTTAGTTATATGATAACATTTGATAGCATGTCATGTCTTTTCACTCGTGGGTGATATTAAGACTATGCCTAAGACGACACATTTTATATTGGAAGAACCATCGGTAAATAGGGTCCACAGACCCATATTAGCACCGTTGAAGAGTTGTAACTCTTTTTCCACTTCAGGGACAATGCTATTATTAAAGTCAGCGAAAAAATCAGCTAAGATTTGAGACTAGATTGCAGTCCTACGCTGATATATTATTTCATGCTCACTTAAATTCTATGGCCCACTTGGCTAATCTTCTTGATAGCTCTTGTTTATTCAGTATGTTTCTTAATGGATACGAGGTCACAACTGTGATTGGATGACATTGAAAGTATGGCCTTAATTTTCTAGATGCCATGGTTAGAGATAAGGCTAACTTTTCTAGATGTGGATATCTAGTTTCAGCATCTAGTAATGTCTTGCTTACATAATAAATAGGAGTTTGCTTACCTTTATTCTCCCTTACTAATACTGCACTTACAGCAATTTCCGAGACGGCAAGGTAGACGTATAACCTCTCCCCCTCCTTTGGATTTGACAGGAACAGAGGTTTTGATAGATAAGCCTTTAGGTCTTTGAGAGCCTGTTGACATTCTTCAGTCCATTCAAACCGATTTTGCTTTTTGAGAACTGCAAAGAATTTAAAACTTTTCTCGGAAGGTTTGGAAATAAACCTTCCTAAAGCTGAAATTCTTCCCATTAGCCTTTGAACTTCTTTTTTGTTTAAAAGTACATCAGGTATTTCTTCTATAGCCTTAATTTGATTAGTATTTACCTCTATTCCCCTGTTTGATACAAGGAAACTCAAGAATTTACCTGATTCCAACCAAAAGTGCAGTTTTCTAGATTAAGCTTCATATTATACCTGTGTAAAATGTCAAAGGTAATAGAGAGGTGCTGGAAATGGTCTTCCGCCCGTGTTGATTTTACCAGCATGTCATCAATGTAAACTTCCATTGTTTTTCCTAGATGTTCCTGGAACATCTTGGTCACTAGCCTTTGATATGTGGCTCTAACGTTTTTCAAGCCAAAAGGCATGACTTTTATAACAATAAGTCCCCATGTTTGTAATAAAGGAGGTTTTTTCCTCGTCTGATGGATCCATTTTAATCTGATTATAACTAGAATACGCATCTAAAAATCTTAACAATTCATGGCCTGCGGTGGCATCAATTATTTGATCTATATGTGGTAATGGGAATGAATCTTTGGGGCATGATTTACTTATGTCAGTATAATCTACGCATACTCTCCATTTTCCATTCTTTTTAGGTACTACCACAGTGTTAGGTAGCCAGTTAGGATACGTTACCTCTCATATCGAACCAATCTTCAAGAGTTTATGTACCTCTTCGTCAATCACTTGGTTCTTGAATGGTCCTTGCTTTATTTTCTTCTGCTTAACAGGTACGAAGGATGGATCTTCATTTAGTTTATCAGTCATCACTTCTAGTGGGATACCTGTCATATCTGAGTGGGACCACGCAAAGCAATCTGCGTTAGCCTTTAAATAATCAATTAACTTACCTCTTCGACCGGGGCTCAGCCTCGTGCCTATATACACTTTCTGTTCAGGCTTTTGTTTAGACAATGGAGCAGCTTCGAGCTCTTCCGTAGTTGTTTTGATGTGCTCGTCTTCCTCCGGTTCATGAATGACGTCCGATCTGGAATATACATCCATGTGGTCCAATGCACCTTCTGTGGATAACTTTATTCACCTTCTCGTGAGTATTTTCTTTCGTACCTGTTTCAGCAATAATACCTTTCGTACCTATTTGGGTAGTAATTTCTTCCATGCATGTTTGGGAGGTGTTACCTGCTTGGGAGATTCCCTTATCTTTTGATTCTTCCACCTCTACTTTTTTGTTGTAGTGTACCACGAAATTTATATTTCTCGCGGTTTGCTGATCGCCTCTAATTTGCTGAATCCCCCATTTAGAGGGGAATTTAATTACATAATTCAAGGTGGATGGTATTGCTTTCATGTCGTGGATCCATGTCCTTCCCATGATTACATTATAAGCCATGTCAGTATCGATGACTTGGAACCTGGTATTTTTTATCACTCCCTCGGCTCAAGTGCTAAGTTCAATTTTTTTCCTTTTTTATAACCATAGAGTTATCAATCCCTGATATGGCTCGTGCCCTTGGGATTACTTGATTCCCCAATAGCATATCTTCCATGACTCTTAGAAAAATGATATTGACTGAACTACCTGGATCAATCAACACTCTTTTTACGTTAGTGTCATGAGTAAGTAATGATATTACCAGAGCATCATTGTGAGGGAGCATTAATCCGCCGATATCTGCATCATCGAAGGTTATATCGTCTGCTTCCAGATTTTCACGAACCCGATTTTCGTGTGTAATTGTGAACTTCGTGGTCATTTTGCAGACCACTCTGTTTACTTCTTCACCTCTGTGTATCACGTTGACGGTTCGTTTTGGAGATGGAGGTTTTGGGGACTCCTGCCTGTTCTTCATGTATGCTTGTTTACCTTTTTCACTGAACAATTCTGTCAAATAGCCCTGTTTCAATAATTGTTCTACCTCACCTTGCAAAAATCTGCAATCTGTAGTTCTGTGTCCATGATCATTATGGAATTCACACCAGAGATCTGGGTTCCACTCATTCGGATTCAACCTCATCTCTTTGGTCCATCGAACCTTATCACCCAAATTTCTTAACACTGAAATTAGTTCGGAGGTACTTACATTAAAGGTATGATCCCCAATTCGCGCATTACCTCTAGGTCGTTGATCTTGATCGCTTCTGCATCTAGATGAGGATGAGCCCGCATCTCTGCTTGGTGGTCCATAATCTGACCTGGTGTTTTCGAACCTGGGATGAGTTTCACGTCCCCGTGGTCTATTCAAAGTTTAGTACTATACCTGTTATAAACACCGTTCCACGTTGTAGATGAGAACTCTCTCAAGCTTTCCTTGAGTCTTCTCGTGGCTTCTGAGATTTTGTCTCATTTAGATTACTTGTGAATGCCATGGCTGCCCAATTACCAAGCACCCTTGGTAGTTGCATTATTTCTCGTTGAAACCTGTCTACAAATTCACAAAGTAGTTCTGTGTCTCCTTGTTTTATTTTAAAGATGTCCTCCATCCTTTTCTCGACTTTTTGCACACCCGAGTGTGCCTTTATGAAAGAATTTGCAAGCTCAGCAAAAGAATCAATAGAGTTTTCAGGGAGAAGAGAATACCAGGTTAGCGCCCCTTTGGTAAGTGTTTCTCCAATTTTTTTAACTAGGACCAACTTAATTTCTTGTTTTGTTATGTCGTTTCCCTTCACTCCGGTGGTAAAAGAAGTTACATGGTCGCGTGGGTCGGTTGTCCCGTCATATTTAGGTACGTTAGGAATTTTAAACTTCTTTGGAATGGGTACGGGTGTTGTGCTTGCTTTCCAAGGTTGTTTAGAATATCTATCAACGTCAATGCCTTTGATAATAGGTGGTACTCCAGGAATTTGTTCGATTCGATCGTTTTGTTCCTTCACCTGTTTCTGCAAAGTTAGTAATAAAGTCTGTAATTCAGAGTTATTACATATACCTGGTCTCGCTTCGAGAGATTCATTAGGAGTATCTCCCCTTCCTGAGTTTGCCAACCCAAATTTAGGATTTTCCATGGTGATGGTATTATTGGGGGTGGTGTTGGTGGTGCAGGTAATGTTGCCGGTAATCCCCTCGCAAATTCTTGCAAAGCTTGGCTCACATTACTCTGCAATCATTTACTTTACCCGATCTTGTTCCACCATTTGATCATCATTATCATTGTTGTTATTGGATCTGTCTGGGGATTGTTCCCTTGAACCACGTGGGGTTCTTGAAGGCGATGGAACTGGGGTTCCATTCCTTTGCTGGTTTTTGTCGTTGGAGTTCGACATAGTTCAGGGGATATCACTTGAAAAGGAAACAAAGATTATCAGATTCTCGGTCACAGAACCAATTTGTTTAACCAAAGAATTGGATTCTTTACCCAAAGATATTTTAAGAAGAACACGGTTTTCTGATAACCAAAGAATAAGATTATAATTGTAGGCAAATTTGTAAATGGAAAGAAGTAAGATTCAAAAAGTAAGTATATGGCAATGGTAGTTCGGATGTCCCCCTACAGGTTATATTTTACTCCCTTGTATTGGGAATTTCCTAATATAACGTCTGCAATTTTCAGTGATTGAGCATTAATGACTAATTATGACATTAATGTAACGTTACAATGAGTAATCGTAACTGTTGCGTGAATGTTGTGTAATGTGGATCACTAATTGAAGATCTCTGAATCCTCCCTTTGTTTCGCCCAGATACATTTTGACCGTGTCTCTTAATCTTCTCAATTAGGTTGAGACTCCCGTAGCTAATTAACCTGTGGGTGTGATTTACTGTGCCTCTTTGCCTCATACCTCTTCATAGAGTCCCGTCTAGCTGTCACGTCTTCATTGCTCCACGTAGACTGCTGAGTCATCAAGATTTATTACACGTGTGAAGCTATTTTTTTACCAATATAGGGATAAGTGAGGGTTGAGTTGNAACCAGTTATATCTATGGGAAATCCAGAAGTAACCAATCTACAAAAGCAGGTATATTCAATCTTGCTTATGAGTAGCTAAGCTAATTTATTCCTGATAATCTCTTGTTGATTATAATTGTTTATTATGTTTTAATAATGCTATAATAACCATCTTTAGCAAGTTTGCTACAGAAATATCCTACGAATAAGTATGCCCAAACTATGCCATCCTAAGGTTGAAACCGATAGGCAAGGGTAGTAAACAAAGTTGAGGCGCTGTTAGGGTAACTAACCGAAGGAGAAAACTGTAGTAGTGACCA
>MDKI01172487.1:0-12872 GCA_005239505.1 Nicotiana paniculata | reverse complement strand
AATACTTATAGAATTAGTGATTGATCAAGATGGAATCTGTCAACTCTTGGTAATGAGTTTAAGATCCATGTTGTCATGAATTATAAACGACCAAACTAAGACCTTGGCCAGCGCAATTGAATGAAAGAAGGAAAGAGTTTCTTAGGTCATTCAATGGTTGATTATGTTTGACATGAACACATAGTTGGTAGCCTATTAGGATTTAACAGTTGAACCATATCCTAGGGTGATCCAGAGCTATAAGGACAGAAGGAATTACTACATTATTCTTCTACTGGTTCTTGAGAGTAAATTGTATACTTCATTCTATCCGGTCCTTAAGGAGTGTTGCTAGACGCCACCCTTGATTAGTATATTGATGTGATCAATTTACTACCGGATTAGTATTGAACCTATGAGGTCGCACACTAACGAGTGTTCTGATCTTTGCTAAAGGATTAATTACTTTATTATTTGATAATTAAATTAAGGAATTTAATTAGTCAAATAAATTTAGTTATTAGTCCAAATGAAATATTATTATATTCTTTGCTAGCACAGAGGATATAATTAATATTGTGAACAAATTGAAGTTTTCTATTGGAATAGAGAATTAAGATATCTCTTGGTTGAAATATATATATATATATATTTAAGACGTACATAAATATTAATGAAGGCTTTTTAGTAGATCCAATTCTAAATTGGATTTCCATGAAGTCCATAAAGGACGTGCGCTACTTCCACGAAACCCATTTGAAATGGGATTAAGATTTCCTTCAGGAAAATACTAATCCAATTTGAATTGGATTAGAAAATTGAAAGTCCATAAAAAGGACTCGTCTGTAACGAAATATATGAAAAATAAAAGAAGACCCACCAAATATAAAAAAGAAACAAAAAGAGTTTTTGGAGGTGTCACACAAGAAAACTAAGAGATAGTCTTGGCAAAGAAAATCAGTTTTCTTGATGTGTTATTGACTGGATTTTGAGAAAATTTCAGCACAATATTTTGTTCAATTTGTTCGCAGGTTTCATTAATCAAAGAGTTGATAGCAAGGGTCGGTCTCGGTGTGGATACGCATAGAGTCTTCGCATTATCGAAGAAAATTTTGAAACGAGACTCTTCACCAGGTACGTCTTAGATCCGATCTTTGACATGTAAATAAATTTTAAACACGAAAAGTTCTGCCTAGAATTGTTATTATCTTCCGCTGCGTTTTACGAACATCTATATGCAATCCTTCACTTTATACTGAGATGTAATGATATATATTACTCCATCTTTGCAAATAAAGTACACTATAGAATGACCAGAAGCAAACGGCAGGGTTTTGGAATTTATCAACCAGTGCTGCCCGAGAGGTCTCCAGAAAGAGCACTACCATACGACGCCGATCCAGTGTATGAACTAGTAACTCGAGATGAACTAGCAACACGGGTTTTCTGTAATTGGCGAATCTTGAAAACATCTCTAGGAAGGGGCTGGCTTTGTACAGTCGACGATTCATCATCCTCTTGCCCTGCAACAAATTAACCAGGTCTTTGTATGTTATAAACGACACATTATATTTAGCATCAAGATGCGAAGGCATATATAGGCATGGCCACATATTGCAAACTTCAAAAACAACATTAGGGAATAAGTAGTTCATATAATGCATTACATGAAGCGAATAATAGGAATTAAACAGGCCTACATGCAAAGAGCGAAAAGTGAAAACAAACAATGATTTGGTGCAACAGTGGGGCAATGATGACACACATTCCCGCGCATAGTATGAGCAAAACATAAGCATCTCATAGGAAAATGTTTGCTTACTGTCCATGTCTTTCCTCTTTCCAGGCTGTCTGTCTCTCGACCTGAATTTGCTTGAATCAGAGATGTCACTCGTAGATGGAGCAGGGCCTGACTGCAACGCCAGAGAGGCGGTTCCTGATTTTCCGGTTGCTAAAGGGATGTTGCTTTGTAAACATACGGATATCACAAAATCAGCATCAGGAGTAGGACCTAGCAGTTCCAGGGAAAACTCAAGTTATTAAGGAGCAACACATACTTTCCAATAGAGGAAGCAATTAGCAGCCTTATCCTCCAGGAGAGGTAATTGCTGTTTGTGGAAGTTCGATTTTAGACAGCATTTTAGGATAATTTGCAATATGCGAAATTCTGTAAAAAGCACTTTTAACAGCATGTACTGAAGTTACCGATTCCCTTGCCTTTTTTGAGGCATCTAAGAAAAGCATAGGTACAATTAGTCAATTAGATGATGTTTAAGAAAACAAGTTAGTTCTTTTTTCAACCTTTTACTGTCCTTCAATTGTTTTAAATATAATCTCCTTATTAGATAACTACAACATCAAGGTGACCGATCTTGTGCAACTAATATAGCTCCTCCGATCATTTTCATATGCTATGTTGCTATTTCATTTGACTGCTGATTTTCATTTAAAGTTGAGATTAAAACACTTAAAACATTCACATAAAAAAAAATCTTCTCTCCAGATCTATGCCCACCTGCAGCAGACTCAACTGATGACCTATTGGATCCCACACACAAAAGCAGACATCATATATAGGAAGTAGAATGGAAGAAAGGAATTGAACTAAAATCACACATGGCAATTCCGACATTTAAATAAAAAAGGAAGTTCCAGAGTCTTTCCATGAAAGATGTAGCGCCTTCTTCAATTGGTAGACCACTATTGGCATGCAAGTGTAAAGTAGTAATTTAATAAAAAAGAAAGCTAACAAAAGAGTAAAAGCAATTTTAATAACCTTTATAAAGCACTTGATTAAGATTTCAAAGGTTAAGTGACTGTTAGATTTGATTGAAAGGATGAGGAAAACTTGGAACTATACCTTCAACAGCTGGCAAATTTGCCATGAACGCTGCAAATGCAGGGGGCAACGATTTCAGAATATCATTAAGAGCATTTGGGGGTCCACCACTGCTAAATGGAGCACCAGAATAAGGCAAGGTGCCTGAAGCAGATGGAACTGCAAGAGCAGCAGGACCTGGAAAACCAGAATCATCCAACAAACATAAAGAGATGCAACTCTTATAGTTTATAATAAAATTTCAAATGGTTCTCGATGAAAATTGAGAAAAGGTTATCCACAATACCCTATCTGGATATAGTTTAGGCAACTGTGACCTGAAGGTGTGATTGAAATCTCAACCATGTGCAACTCTTTTAAAAATTCAAAGTCTTCGAATAGGTTAGAAATTATCCTTTTAGCAGAAAAAGCGAATATGTTGTAGACATCAAGAAGCATAATTTATTGAATAAGAAGTCGGAACATATTGCACCATTTATTCTTAAGTTTGTTAATCACACCTTAAACTTCAGAGTCAAACAACTGTTTCACGGAACTTGAAAAAACAGTATATTTGTTTGGGAGCTTGTTAAGCAAGAACCGCCGAATAGAATAAGAAGCTCCAAAAGTATACCTGACATTTGCCTTGGGTCATATATTGACATTTTTGAAGTATCTGGATACACAACCTTGGCAGGGGGATTTGTGCTGGACGAAACACCAGAAGAAGTCTTATCTAAAATCAGGAGACCAGGAGTTAGAGAGTCACAATTCAAAACATGAGTTTAATTCTGTATTAAATCAACCAAACAATGATACCTGCAGAACCTGCCTCAATACCAAGAGTAGGTTTGTCAGTTTTTTTGTTGATGTTCCTCGCGAGCCACTGAAAGGAGGGTAAAATTGCAAATAGGCAAAAAGTGCAAGTTAAGGTAACGTTTGAAAAATGATAATAGTGTCCTTGTAACAATAACTGAATATCAGACTCTTCTGCTTGCTAGATCAAAAACTGTGACCCACACACACACAAAAACATATGCCGACAACCTCTTGGCGTGCTAAATGATCCAAGTCATTTGAAGAGCAAGGCCACAGATCCATGAAACTGTAGCGTGATACAACATCTTGTAACGAACTCTCTAACTCTGATGTTCCATCATCACCTGTTCTGGAAAGAGCTTCTTTCCTTCTCTGCTCAACCTGCCAATACAAGCAATAGGGTGAACGCAGATGTAACAAATGTATGTAATGATATGCCCTCCAAAGAGGGATATTCTGAATATAACTTCCCTTCCTGTATTTAGCTAAACAGATTGACTGAAACTGATCCTAAGTTCATGTCATTTGCATATTTCTTTAATGGACAAAGAAAGAAATCTAGTTAGAGTTCTTATGTTGGTGGATACCAGTACTTGTTAAATGCAAAAAGGAATACGATCTAGAGGATTTGCCACCTGGACATACCAATAGTTCCAAACTAGTTTAATTTGTATTTGCACTTGAAAATAGTCCACAAAGTTCAAAAGAAAAACCAAGAGAATGTATTGCATCAATTTTTCTGTATGTTACATAAATTTACCTTCAACATGCTGGCAAGATCTCCATACGTTTGCTCAAATTGAGTGAATTTTTTCCAAACCTACATAAAGAATAGGTATATTATTTCAGTACGATGTCATTTAAGCAAGAGCGGTCACAAGAATGTTAGATTTTGAAAACAGAGAAGAGTGGTAGTGTACAAGATATTTAAATTAGAATTCCCAGCTTTCCCACTTTAGGAGTCCTGACACCACATGATCAAAAAGACTCCAACAAACCTAAGAACCAAAGCTAACAGTCTCACATCAGCATAATGACACCTAGCTTATATTATTGGAGTTCTTGACTGGATATATTACACCAATAGATGGAAGGATATTAGTCCAGAATACAAAGATGCTGAGAAGCACTTAGCGATCTGCGTCTCAATTTTGGAGCAGTACAACCTCTACACTAACATTTGAACACTGCTTCATCAGTACATGCTATAAGGCAGATAAGACAAGGAAATCCCAGTGAAATATATGAGCTATGTACAGTAAAAACACAAAGGATACTTACAGATGTGACTTTCCACATCTTTTGAATCATTAGCAGAAAGAAATCGCCAAACATACGAGAGAATAACTCAGGCTCATCCACTTAAAAGTAAGTAAAACCAACGAATCACATCAATGAGCACATATAAAGGGAAGAATTGTACAATTCCTAAACAGGCATTACTCGTCCAAAGACACTCTGAAAACAAGCAAAAACTGCAAAATCGGACAATTAAGGAAATAATAGAAAAAACACCTCAACAGATTCCTCTGGGGGGAGTGAGCTCAATGCACGTTCAAATAATGCTCTGATGTTTCTATCGTCATTCAAACGATAAAGGAAATCTGCATACCTGCAAAATTTAATTAGCTCATGGTTATTTGCGCTCATAGTGTTGCATGTTTTAAAACTACTGCCTCCGGTTTTCTGAAGGTCGTTTAATGTTTTGGCACACCCATTAAGAAAAACGTTTGATAGCATTTTTTTAAATAAGGGCTATCACTAATTTAACCTTTACCTCTTCTCAAAATGATGGCAAAACTTTTACGACAGAAATCCTAATTTCCTGATTTCACGGGAACATCATGCAATCACTCCTCCACAATAGCATTTATTATTTAGAAGAAAAGGAGACTCACTCAAGGATGTATCCAGGCTCATGCATAAAGCGTTTCAACCCTGCTTCAAAAACATTGTGCGCCATCTGCATGAATGCACTAAAATAAATGCATATCATCTAAAGGATAAGACAGGTAAAAGAAACACACAGGAACCTCTAGAAATAAAAGAGATTCAACAATCATAGACCAATTAAATTTGAAATGAAAGAGTTAGGATTGCGTAATTTGGTTTAAAATATCAAAAATTCAACATGTACGATCCAACAGATAATGAAATTATTATAAACGAATTTGTGGGCGATAGCTTTAGAATTCCAGACATATTCTCCGAGGTACAGAATTCCCTATCAAGTTCCATGCACCTATCCCATGCTTGGAACATTTGAAATTAAGATGGTCCTAATCACCTTTGCATCCTTGTCAAGACAAAAAGCCATCATCGCATGAGCTACATAGACATGGTAAGTGCAATTTGGAGATTTCCGTGCATCAAGAAAGTATTTGCGAGCTGCTTCAACTCCTTCGCTTCGTCTTAAAAACCTTATAAACTGCAGCATCAAGGAATAGAACAATTAAATGAACTTCAATGCTAATCCATAAGCGAGTTGCAAATTGATACACTGTCTACTGAGATGTTAGCTACTAATTGGGATGTAAGTTAATCAATTCAAGTAATAACTATGTTGTGTAAGGATTTATTAACAACTTTTTCTTAAATATGACCTAATTTCTTCAACGTAATTTCAAAATAGTCCAAAAAGAATTTCTTGCACTTAACTTTTGAACTTATTTCCAAACAAAATGATTTCTTCTGAAATATTATAAAATTTACTCGTAGAAAAATTGCTCATAATCTAAAAAAACTACTATCTTAGTCGAACATTTGAGTGATCAAACAGAAAATCGTCCTATCTTATTATCATAGAAGCTACAAGGCGAATTGCTTTGTTACTTCCCACGTCCCATGAACATAATCCACATATAAGGTAAACATACTTTTGATCCATAACAAAGATGTTGCCACGTCCAGGGTCAACTGCCAAGGTATTGTTCCCTTAGGACCAAACTCTCTGGGCCACCTCAAGGATTCTGAGCATCACAATTTTTCCCCTTGGGCTTTAACCCAAAAAGCGCTTCAATAGTTGTATCTAGACTCACACTCATATGGTTCCTAACTTTCCCCTCCCATTCCGATGAGGAACTTTCCATGGCAAGTTCGCTGCGAACCCCCTTTGAAGTTAGAGATCGTCAGGCTGTTACACTCACCCTCATATGGCCCCTAACTTCCCCTCCCCGTTCCTATGTGGGTTTTTCCTAAGGCAAGTTACAGCGCGAACCCCCTTTCAAGCTCAACCACCAGCCGTGGGTTATTACAGTTGTGCTCTCCAAGTGCACTGTCTTGTACTATTGTTTAAGCTAAACCATGCATTCCATGTTTTTGAGCTCCATCTTGCCTTCTGTTTCTTCAAAGGAGCAAGGGAGAAGATGCTTTGGTTTACCCAGCCTGAAATAGCTCTGAAGAGAAATATTGTCCTTCTATTCGGTTTAGTTCAACCAAGATGGAATGACTTTTAATGTTCCTTTAATTTCTCAGTTTATTAAGCTTGATAAGTTCAGTAGCTCATCTAAGAGTATATACTGATTGATACATAGGAGAATTCTACTTTGCAAAATGATTGTTCGTTGAGAATTTATACATGTTCTAGTCTTTTAACTTTTTAATTTTTCTACTAGAAGTAAATGGCTAGC
Organism: Nicotiana paniculata; assembly: GCA_005239505.1. Taxonomy (NCBI): domain Eukaryota; kingdom Viridiplantae; phylum Streptophyta; class Magnoliopsida; order Solanales; family Solanaceae; genus Nicotiana; species Nicotiana paniculata. The sequence goes on along the minus strand of MDKI01172487.1, from coordinate 5,627 downwards.
ACGAAGACTGACAACTAGAAGAGGCAATTATAAGAGCTATAAAGACCAGGATTACGATCCTACATGATAACAATAGCAGAGACCAGCGAATTATCCAGATGCAGAATAATATGGTGCCTGCTGTGTATGGTGTCATAGCACATTAGAACAGTGCTGAACATTGTATATTTATTTCCTCTGAAGCGTGATCCCTATGGCGCGCAAGGACCCCCCCACCTCCACCCCCCAGCCCCCACCCCCACGGCCCCGCGAACAAGAGCATTTAAACATTACGTACAAATCATTACTTACCATGTTTTTGGTGTTATAAGCATAAGAAAAGAACTCAACTTGAAGGACTTACTTTCTCAATCATGTTTATAATGAATATGATTGCATTCATCTTTATGAGAACCAAAGATAGTAATTTTCATCTCAACAAGAAAGAAGTAAATATGCATATGATTCTCATATGAGATTCGTGGTCTTACTTGGATATGTGACAGTGCTGAGGCATTGGATCCATCCTCGAGAAGATTTTCATATACTTTTTTAGCAGCCTGCACCAGACCGTGCAGCATAGGAAAATTGAAATACGAAAAACTGTATATTGAGGGAAAGTAAATGGATGCATATTTACCTGAATGGCTCCACGTGATTCCTCAAGTTCAGCATAAGCATATCTGAGCATTTCGGAGTCTAAGCATAAGAGTCAAAGAATTATCTAAAATCAGAGGAAAATAACATCAAAAAGAAACGACAAGTATCATCTTGTCATCAAGCCTGAAAAGAATAAGAAAAATACCAGGAAGAGCTTTAAGAGCTCGCTGGAAAACCTTGATAGCAGAGTCTATTGAACCAGCTTTTGCATGCCATGTGGCATATTCATACCATATGTCAGGATAATGATACAAATACATGAGGCACTGTCATAGAACATCCAGATCAGTAAATCTGGTTTGAACATAGAAATCAAACATAGGCTAATAGCAACCAAATACCCAAAACCACCTCAATAATAAAAAACAACAAGAATATCATATGTATCAATCAACCATACCTCAATGTTATATTTATTGGGGTTGACTGTATGAAAATCTTATGTATCCATTCCACTCTATTCAGAGGTCCATTTCATTCCAATACAAAATAAGTTGACTTTTACAGCAAATTTAGGAGTTATCTAAAAACTTGCAGTTCTCTGATTCGCTTATCACTGCACCGAATACAAGTCTTTAATCCAGTTAAAGAACTCCGAAAAAAATAAGTTTTTAATGAGGCTAATCGCCATTCTAGAAAGAACTAAATAAAACTAAAGTAGCTCCAGTGAAACTGTGCGTGAATGCAGAACCAACAATTTATTAAGACTCCACCGATATCAAGGTAATCCTTTGTCTCAGAGCTAATGGTAGTTATGATTCTTTATCTTGCTTCAGCAGATCAAGGCGATTTCAAACTTGTAATTTTGCAAATAAAGTAGACGTACTCAGAGATTTTCTACTCTATGGGGATGATAGATCTTGGGGACCATTCGGGAGCTGATTATCTAATTCATGGATGCAAGTAAAGATACAAAAAAAAAAGTCACATTATCATTAACTTTTAGATTAATCCAAAGAAGAAACTCTGAACTTTTAGAAGTTTATTTTTTAAAAACACTCTAACAATAAATGTTTAGATGATTTATTTTGATAGGTAAAAAATGTTTACAAGGTTGTGCAACTACCACTCCAAATCTTTACAGATCCATTTGTCAGGTGCTTATGTCACTAATAAAGATATGTGTGTACGACAGCATAGTAGCCACAAGTTTTTACAGATCCTCTTGTCAGGTGCTTATGTAATTTTAAATATATGTGGGCACGACCACATAGACACCGGGTATCAAAAAAGTTAAGCAGAAATTCACAGCTAGCCAGCTAGGAACCCTCGGGTTGCAAGTATTGAGCTTCCCGTTCAATAGGAAGAGATTTGCTGAATGAAAGTGAGGTACAGTTGCTAAGCAAAAGGTCTCTCATTTTTTTATTAAAAGCACATAACAAAAAGGCAAGTACTTTAAGATACTACATAAATCATAGAAGAATAGAACACACACACATAAAACTCTAAATTGCCATTGGCCAGATAAAAGGAAAGAATGAAAATATAAGTAAAGAGACAACGATATTTTAACGTTTACGTCTCCTATACCTGCTCATATGTGAACACAATTCTTTTATTAGCAGAAGCACTGTCTATCCTCTGAGGGTTTGCTCTGACATGAAGACCAGAATAATTAGATGAAACTATCTTCGATTTTACATTCAAAAGAAAAGAACCCATGATAAGAAATGACTTTTAAAAAGGAAAAGGAGAGTAACAAAGCAGCAACATGTGTGAAAAGTATAAACTCTTGCTTTTATTACAAAATATTAGAAGTATCTATACAGTTGGAAATCAGGTAGGTCTTCACGCCAAACAAGTACATTAGTTCCAGAATAGAAAGAAGTATAATAGGTGAATTCAGCAGTTGCTAATGTGAACATCGGGAATAAGGAACAACACAAAATTTATATGGGCCTCTGTTATAACTCCAAGTTACATGGTTAAAGCATTAGCAAGTGAATTATCAATAAGTAAAAGAAATTACAGACTTATGCCTTATGTTAGGGACTAAAAAAACAATCAGAGAGGAACTAACTAATTTCGACTAAACTAAATGTCTTTTGACTAGCCATGAGGCCAAAATCACAATCTAGCTGACCGACTGATGTCACAGGACCGTCCCTTACTTCTCAAATGCTAGAAGTCTTTTCCATGCCATCCATTGCATTTCCTCCTGCAGACACATGAAAAGTGATTGCTGTAAGAAAACATGCAGAATAAGTGCAACTTGAGAGACACAGAACTATCCTGTAAAACTTTGATGTCATCACTTTTACATTACATGAGAGTATCCACATGAAACTAGTTGAGGTGAGTATTAACACATTTCCATTAAACATCTATCTCGCACACATGAAGATGCTGAACATGCCCACAAAATGGGGTGGTGAAATGTGCAATCTAATTGGCCTGATTCAACTGTAATTTAAAAGTTATCAAAGATACTTAAGGAATTGCCTTGGAAGAACCGGAAGGTGGAATCGCCAGCATATTCCAATCAATTTCATCAATGTACTTCTTCCTTTCTCTGTATACAGCCCTCGCACTGTTATATTTTGGTTGGTATTCAGACACCAGCCCTTTTGCCTGCACAATTTAATCAACAGAGAATATCTCAAATACCAGTTACTACTATCAGCATACATGCCAAACATTTGTACCAGAATTGCCACATTTTGAAAGAAATTAAAGAAGGTTAAAGTAATGTCATCTAAAAAAGTTAATATGAGATGTATGGAGATGGCGGGAGAGTAGGGATGGATTATTCACTGTTAAATCGTACTATAAGAGGTTATTAGTGAGAGGAACGAAATTTCCCGCATTGCTCTATTTGAATCCCCAAAGCTTCGAGAAAGGTGTGTTTCTTTGTGTGGTTGGCGACAAGGGGAGTGATTTTGACAATGGAAAATTTGAGAAAAAGGATGATTACCTATGTTTGTTGGTGCTTCGTGTGCAAAACACTCCGGTGAAGATGTAGATCATCTTTTACCGCAATTGTCAAGTGGCTAAGTGTTTGAGGAGGTTGGTCATTAATTTGTTTGGGGTGCCATGGGTGATGTCAGGCACAGTGAAAGAGGCGGTGCATAGTTGGACTCACATGAGGGGAAAGAGAAGTCCAAGGGCATGGAGTGTTGCCCCCTAGCTTTGGAAAGAGCGAAATAGGAGGACATTTGAAGGGATGGAACAAGATTTTGTAAAGTTCCAAAGGAGCCTTTTGTCTCTAGTTTCTTTCTGGTGTACTCATGAAGTCCCTATTTGTATAGAGGATTGGACCTCCTTTGTTGAGAACCATATTATAGTATAGATTCTCTTCTTTTGACATATGGATTATATATGGGATTTCCCCAATTGTTAATAAAATTATTTATCTCATCAAAAAAGAAAAGTTCCATCATGATGGACTTTTATTATTTTGATAAATCAATATATTTTAATCATATTCTCATGGTATTTGGGTTGATTGCAGCTTGATTTGCTAAAAATGTTACATATGAAGCTCTTTCTCTATTTTTTCTTCTTGCCTAAGAAAAAAATCACCTTCAGATGGCTTTATGAGAAAGTCTACATGGTCATTTCCTAAGATCATCTTCTATTCTTCTAGCTAAATTAGAAAATAATGTTGGAGAATGCATGACAAAGCAAGAGAAAGTACAATCCATGTGAGAATCAAGGCCTCCAGCATATCAAGTCAAGCATCAACCTCTTTAGCCTTTGAGAACTTCAAACTATGTTGTGTCTTTTTTGCTTTTTTTTATCACGGTGGTGCCTAGACAAACTTATGTGCACCTCGACTATTTCACCATGTACCATTGACCTCCATCAGCATAGGTACCAGGTAATTCCGTCCACCAAGGCTTAGGCAAATGGGAAAAAATCACCAAGTACTTTTTGTCTCTGCCGACTGTTACGATTAGAACTTGAGAGCTCACTATTCCCCTCCCACTTCATTCACCTCAAAACATGTTATGTTAAGTATTTGCTTGGCTACTTTATTAATTACTTCCGGTATTTTCCCCTCTTCTTTGGTTTTTATAGGTCAAAACAAAATTGATTAGACCTTCTTTTTTTTTTAAATGTTAAGGTATTATAGATATAAAAAAATCAGCACTAAGAGAGTGCTGAGGTTACATCCCAGAAAATAACAAAAAAAAGAAAAAGAAACCCTCTGTGTCTATACAAAAGAATCTATGAATTCTAGTAGGGTTTCACTATCATCTATCCAATCCTGTTTACACCAAAAAGATATCAACAAAATGCAGTCTAATTTGATCTTCAAGAATAAAGTTGATTAGACTTATAAGTTAAGTCCACTAATCACTTAGGCTTCATTTGTTTTTCTTAAGATTAAGACGTCTGAATCTGAATACACCTCTGAATATCAAGATGTGTATTAAGATCTGAATATATTAAGATGCGTATTAAGATCTGAATAGAAATAATTAAGACTGCTTGATTTTTAACATCTGAATGTATAAAATTTATCTTTGTTTGAAAATTAATATACATAAAATTCAAATGAAATATTAACTAATCTAATATTCTATCAATAAAATATATAGTTTTTTAAATATGATAGTTGTTGGTGGTAATGGCTAACGGGTGAACGGCGACTAGAGGCGGTGGTTGGTTGTAGTTTTAATTGACGATGGTGGTTCATGCTAGTAGCTAGTAGTGATTGGTAGTGGTGGTGATTATGATTGAAGATGGTGATGGTGGGTGGTGATAGTTAATAATGGTGGGTGATGGTAGTAGTTGTGACTGAGAAAGGTGGTGGGTGGATGGTGGTAGGTTATAATAATGGGCAGTGTCGGCTGTGGTTGTTGATGGTGATGGGGTGGGCAGTGTCGGCTGTGGTTGTTGAGGTGGATGAATGTTGATTGTGGGTGAGAATGATATATTGCGGTCGGAGTGGTGGGGATAGTGGGTGGTGATGGTCGATAATGGTGGCGGGTATGATTGAGGAGGATGGTGGCGTGGTGGAGGTGGAGGTGGTGGTGGTGGTG
>ML313964.1:0-15295 GCA_005239505.1 Nicotiana paniculata | reverse complement strand
TAGTTATTATTATTGTCAGTAGAATTAGTAAAACATCGCCAATTTATATTAAAAAGTCTTAAGAGAATTGATTGAGTAAACGTTGCGTATTCTAAAGACTTGATTGATACGTAAATTTCCTGTGGGATCGATTCTGGGCATAATACCCCGGATTATATTTGCAACGCCCGTTTAGTCTTTTATTAGACATAGTTGAGCGTGATCATTATCCATAACCTTATGAAGTCAAATATATGATTTTTACCAAATTCCATAACCATTTTGATGGTCAAATCTCATTTTTATAAAAAACCTAAGTTTTCATCTAAACCCTTTATTTCACCAATTTTTACATGTTAATGTATCTATAATCTATGTATTAAACTCATGTTGTGTAGAAATTACTTATCTCAAAGTCCTAGGTGAAAATCCTCTTCCAAAAGCTCCAAAAAAATCACTCAAATCCGAGACTCAAAACTTAAAAATGAGTAAAAAATGGCTTACTCCCGTTTTTAGGCATTCTTCCTAGGCAAGTCGCATGTATGAAATGCGACTTTGCCTGATTTTCGGGCAAAAATAAACTATTACCAGTCTTCAGTCAACGGACCATAACATTCTGTATAAATATCCAAATGATGAATGGTTTAACTTTCGAGAAATTAGAACCAAAGATCTACAACTTTTGTATTTTGTAAATTTTCTGATTCGTTATAGATTTCGAGATATAAGCTTCCCAAATAGGCTCCTCGCATCAGAAATTTCTGGGGAAATAACAAAAACAGCTTTACCATCCTTCATTCAATCAATCATAACTTTCTGTACAAATATCCAAATGATGAATGGTTTATCTTTCTGGAAATTAGAATTCAAGGGATACAACTTTCATGTTTCGTAAAGTTTCATATTAATCATAGATTACAAGATATAAGCTTCCAAAATTGACTCCACGCATCAGAAATTTTTTGGTGAACAACTTCTGCAACAGAAAATTTCAGCAGCTTTCTTTGTCCGAAATCCATTCCGTTAACCTTTCGAAATCCACCCGAGGTCCTCGGACCTTAACCAATTATATCAACACGTCCCAAAATATGATACGAACTCGCTCGAGGCCTCAAATCACATCAAATAACGTCGAAATCATGAATCACACATCGAATCAAATTATGAGTTTTCAAATCTTTCAACTTCTATATTTTGCGCCGAAACGTATCAAATCCATCCGGAATGACTTCAAATTTTGCACACGAGTCATAAATGACATTACGGACCTACTCCAACTCCCGAAATCGGAATCCGACCCCGATATCAAAAAGTCAAACTCTCGATCAAACTTTCTAAGAATCTTCTATTTTATAACTTTCGCCAAATGACCCCGAAATGACCTACGGACCTCCAATTCCACATCCGATCACGCTCCCAATACCAAAATCACCATATAGAGCTATTCCCATACTCGAAATCTCAAACGGACATCGATAACATTGAAATACACCTCAACCCTAATTTATGAAATTCTTCCAAAATGTCAACTTCCTTAATAGGCGTCGAAACGCTCCCAAGTCATCCAAAATCCGATCCGGACATACATCCAAGTCCAAAATCATCATACGAATCTGTTGGAAATTTCAAATCCCTATTCCGAGATCGTTTGCTCAAAAATCACGCTTTAGTTAATTCTTCCAACTTAAAGCTCCCGAAATTAGAATTTTCTTTCTAAATCAACTCTGAACTTCCCGAAATTCAATTTCGACCACGCATGCAAGTCATAATACCTGAAGTGAAGCTACTCAGGGCCTCAAATCGCGGAACGACGTGCTAGAGCTCAAAATGACCGGTCGGGTCATCACATATGCCTTGTTGTTGGGTTAAAGCATAGACTTGTTCCTTGTAATTTATTTCTTTTTTTGATCATGACATCCATGCTTAGAATAGTTAATTACTAAATTGATCGTTCATTCCGCATTTATGGGCTATTAGTGATAATTGAGTATTGTTTTGAAGTAAAGATTGGTATCGTGGAACGGTTGTTGACATAAGACTTAATCTTGCTTATTCTGTCTCCATGTTGTTATATGTTCATTGTTACATGGTAAGGGAGAGTGTTAATGCACGAAGGGTGATGCCGTGCCGTATTTGTGAGTTAATGCACGAAGGTTGATGCTGTGCCGTATTTGAGAGTTAATGCACAAAGGGTGATGTCGTGTCGTATCTATTGTTTCGTGATGAAATTGAAAATAAAAGCACGAATGGTGATGGCGTGCTATATTTATCATTTCATGGTGAAATTGAGAGTAAAAACACGAAGGGTGTCGTGCCATTATTACTTTTTCATGATGATGCTGATAGTAAATGCACGAAGGGTGATGCCGTGCAGTTTTATTCATTATGTTTGTTCATTTTGTTGGTTGAAGGTTTATTGACTGTTTCTTATTATCATTTCCTGTTGTAGTTACCGTATCTTGTACCCCTTTCGCATGTCCCCTCTCAATAGTACTTGTTAATTCTTGATTTGTTGTTATATTGTATGTATATTTCCGTTTGTACATGTTTATTTACGTGGGTGTTCTGTCATAGCCTCGTCACTACCTCGTCGAGGTTAGGCTCGACACTTATGGAGTACATTGGGCCAGTTGTACTTATACTACACTCTGCACTTCTTGTGCAGATTAGTTATTAATTATTATTTTTGGATTTAAATATCTATAAAATAAAAAAATAAAATATTTTATAATAAAAACAAAAACAAAAAAAATGTCCATTCTAATTGGAAAGTAATTTCAAGTTGAAATTTTTAAATTATTTTATAATAAAACATAAGATTACAAAAAATAAAACTTCCAATTTAAAATTTATTTATTTATTTTAATAATTTTTGTTTTTATTTTAAAAAAAAGTTTATTTATTCACAATCTATTATTGGGAATAATAGAATAAAATATGATATTAACAAATATGTATCTTCTATTAAATTATAAAAAGAAAGAACCATACAAAATTTAAATCTTCTATATGTTATTAAAAGTAGAGGAAAAAGCCCTCTGCTTAAGCCAAGTGGCAGCCTAAAAAAAAGCCGCATGGCATAAGTAGTTAATAATTAGTTATTGGTTATTATTTTTGAATTTAAATATCTATAAAATTTATTTATTTATATATTATTAAAAGGAGACGAAAAATCTCTCTGCTTGGCAGCCTAGAAAAAGTCACATGACATAAGTAGTTAATAATTAGGTATTGGTTATTATTTTGAATTTAAATATCTATAAAATAATAAAATGAAACTTTACTACAAAAAACGAAAATTAAAAAAACATTGTCCATTCAAATTGAAAATTAGTTTCAAGTATGAGTTTTAAAATTATTTAAAAATAAAAAACTAAAATTACAAAAATAAAAAAATACCAATTTAAACTTTCTTTGTTTTTTTAATTATTTTTGTTTTTCTTCTTTAAAAAGTTTATTTACTTAGAAAATACTATTGAGAATAATAGAATAAAATAAAAAAATATGTATCTTCTATTATGTTATAAAAAGAAAATAGCATACAAAAATTTAAATAAATTAATATGCTAATAAAAATTTCTATTAACAATGCAATAATACTAAATATTGGATAATATAATTAAAAAAATACAGAAAAAGTTATTCGATGCCTATATAAACCTCATTAATTTAATAGGAATTTTTATTCATTAAATTTCAGATAATATTATTGAGAATAATAAAATAAAATTTAAAATAAAAAAATTATATCAAGAGTAATAAAATATATATCTTCTATTATATTATAAAAAGAAAGTGGTAGACAAAAATATTAAACAAAATAATAGACTAATAAAAGTTTCTATTAACAATGCATTAATACTAAATATTTGATAATATAATACAAAAAAATACATAACAAAAAAAGTTATTCAATGACTATACAACTCTCTTTAATGTAATAGAGATTTTAATTATTAAAATTCGGGTAATATTATTGAGAATAATAGGATAAAATTTATAATAAAAAAATATTTCTACAGTAATAAAATATATATATTCTATGATAATACAAAAAAAAAGTGGTAGACAAAAATATTAAACAAAATAACATGCTAATAAAAATTTCTATTAAAATTATAATTATATTAAATATTGAATAATATAATAAAAAAAAAAATTTATTGGATGACTACATAAGTCCCCTTAGTTTAATAGAGATTTTATTCATTAAAATTCAAATAATATTATTGACAACAATATAAAATTAAAAAATATTTCAAGATTAACAAAATATATATATATCTTCTCTTATATTACAAAAAGAAGCGAGCAACCAAAAATATTAAATAAAGTAATATGCTAATAAAATTTTTTATTAACAATGAAAAATATTTAAATATTGGATAATAGAATAAGGAAAAATATAAAACAAAAAAAGTTATTCAAGGGCTCTATAAGTCCTTTTAATTAATAACAATTTTATTAATGAGTATATTACCAATGATAAAATAAGGTGACAATTGAAATTTATTAAAATAATACTATCTAATTTGTTCAAATAAGGTTGATCACAACTTAATTTAATTAATGCTTTTTAATTAAATTACAGTGAAAGCAGGTAGACAATCAGGCGATGTGAACGAAGCTCAAATTGTGGCTCAAAGCTTCTCCACTTCACTCTTTTTTTCAATAGTATTTTCTTGTCTTCCTCAATTAAATCGCCCACTCCAACATATCAAATACCTTTCAACACTTTGTTATCTCCGCCCCTTCTTAATTTTATTTTTTTCATATATATAGCTATAGGTGGCATTTGAATTCTCAATCTGATACTCCATTTCTTTTGATTCACGAAACCATTTTTCTTCGTGGGTTTTTCTAAATGGCTGCTATTATACAAGGAATTGGTGCTGCTACTGCACTTTCCTCAGCCAATTCTTTGGATTCCAGGAAGTCACTTTTCGCCAATTCTCGCAGATCTTTTTCTGGTTCGTTGCATTTTATGAATTATTTAGCTATTTTACTAAATTGGGTTTTGTTAGTTTTATTTATGTCTTTTTCGGGTTTAATTGATTGTGTATGTTTGGTTCAATTTTTCTGATTCTTGGGTTTGTTTAAACTTTGTGTTTTATGGTTGAGCCATTTGGACCTTGTTTAGTATCCAAAGTTGATTCTTTTGTGTTCAATTTGTGGATTTGTTTGTGTTTGTTTGTGCAGAGAGGAAAGGAAGTTTTTGTGTGGTCAGATCTAATGGGCGTTTGAGCTATAGTTTGAACCGACATGGTGGTGGGGGAAGAGCTGAACAAATAATTACTAATGCAGTGGCTGTTAGTGTTCTTTACTCTCTCTCATTATGATATGATTGTGTGTGATTATGTATGAATGTTATTGTCTACTAGCAGAAATGTGCATAAATTAGTACGTACTAAATTAGTACTCCCTTTGTCCCATTTTATGTAGTCTGTTTCAAAAGAATGACAATTTTCTATATCTTTAATCAATTTACTTTAAACTTCTTATATTTTGTCATTTTACGATTAACCATATGATTTGTAGCCACACAAATGTCTGGCTTGTTTTAGGCCACAAGTTTAAAATCTGTCTTTCTTTCTATCTTAAACTCCGCACTCACTAAATGTCATCACATAAAATGGGAGTGGGGGGTACATTTTATTATTTTTTGACTTTAAGATTTGGTGTTGTGTGTAATTCTTTTACAGGCAAAAGAAAATACTGCTGCTGCTTCTACTTCATCCAAGCCGGGGTATACTTACTTCTCCTTTGAGTTTTACATGCACACAATGCATGCATATCTTTACAGTTCAAATTGCTTCCTTGTAGTTGCCAGTTGTCTCTCCTAATATTTGTATTCTAGGACCCTAATCATCATTTGTTTTACGAAAATTCATGTCGTAGGGGTGACCTGTTAGCAGATCAGATTAGTTAATCATGGCTGACTAGGGCAATGTTTGACGATCTTTCCTTAAATAGGAGCTTGGTATTAGGGTTATGATTTGGTGGAGCTACTAATCTTGATGGAGTTGTTAAAAGGAAATAGAAAAAAATGAAAACAATTGCAGCTGCTGTTCAACTTCAGATGATGCCGGTTCATCCTGCATTGAACATGTCTCTTTGCTCCGGACCGGAAACAAAAGAAAGGAGAGGGATGTGGGAGTGATATGGTTGTTGTGTTTGAATTAGTACGAGGGATATAAATCAGAGAAAAATAGAAAAGAGAGAAAGGAAAGGACTACGTAGCGAATAGTAGCTCAATGCTAGTTTCCATCCAAAAGTAGGTGTACATAGAGAGAAAACGGGTACAATCTTACCGAATCTTTTCTTTAGCCAAACGTGTCCGTTGGACTTTTCTGAAAAAACAGGAGTTATTAAGGGTCGTTTGTTTGTGGTATTGGAGCAATTAATCCTAACATAGGATCCCACATAAGATATACATTCTTGCATAAGATAATAAACAGTTTGGTTGGTCGCATAACAGCATAAGAAAAGAATTATCACCGCATAACAGCATTTTGTTGGCGGTATTAAATAATACTCGAGTTAACATGCAGGATAGAATATGGAATAAGAATACGTGTATTAGCAAATGGAAGGATTAAACTATTTGAAGACAAAAATGTACTTTTAAAGTAAGTAATTCAGTATAATAATTCTTCATATTAGTCACCGCATAAGCAACCTTTATTGTAATTCCTGCATAACTAGTAGATGAACGTAACGATCCCTAAAGCTATAAATTGTGTGTATTCTCACTTTTCTTTCTTGTGGTACTTTCACTTTTTTTTATCTTTTATTTGCTCAAAACTTTTGAGCATTTTTATTTGCCATTACATTTATTTTATTAATGGGAAAACAACTCTAAGATGTTGGCTTATCCAAACAAGACAAAAAAAATCCTAAGATGTTACTGAAACCGTACAGCTATACGAAAGATCAATTCCTAGTTCCAGCTTGTTAGGAACTGATGAAATCTTTAGATTGTGTCCATATCATTACACCAAAAAGCTACAAAAAGTCTACAACTGTACTGACATCTTGGAATGCATTCTTCTTTGCGCTCCATTTTGCTGCTTGAACTTGTCGTGCGACTCACGAACAAAAAGAAGAGAAGAATACCCCTATAGGATCCTAATGATAAACTAAATAGACCAGCATGAATTGTGACTCTCTTTTGAGATCTCACTGTCTCCTATTTGTTATTGCTTGAAAAATTCCCTTCAACTTTATATGGATTTCTTGGGGTTCCTTGCTAATAGAGTTCGCCTAGCCCAGTTTATTTTAAAACTTTTCTTATAAGTAAGCTATTAATTTTTTATTGTAATTTTTCACTGACCTATAACCCCAACATAGAGCTGCTTTTACATATGAGGTGTATTCCTTTCTTCCCTTTATTAGCTGAAGCTTTTTCTGTTCTTTTTTCTTTAATCCACAGAGGAATATTTGTTAACTCTATTTATGATACATATTGTAACAAAAGAGAAAAATGAGTTGAAATAGTATAGCATTCACCAGAAGACTTTTTGGTTTGGCACATTATCATTTGTTTTTTTCTTCGTCATTTCTAGGTCAATGAGTATAACGTGACACTTACATATTTAATAAGGAATTCTTCTTGTCGAGCACTCATCAAACAACTTTCTTCCAAATAAATAAATAAATAAAAGAACCAACTTTTTTGTACTCTACAATAACGTCGATGAATATATTCTTCTTCCTCCCTCTCTATGAATTTCTATGTATGCTCTTAGCAGAAATATGGTCTTTGTTTTACGGAATAAACCCAAAATGGTTCTGCGTCACCAGTGTAATATCTCTAATAATGCCCCTTGGTCTATGAACTATCCCTCTTTTCCAAAGTTTTGTGTTTAACACCACAATAGTTTTCCAGCTTATGCAATTACATTTGTGTATATACTACATAGTGAAAATTTTCAAACTATACCTGGTGAATACCAGTGTTGCTATTGAATCATCATATCAGTGTCATTGCTAAGAAAAGAAATAGACTTTCCAATTAAATTTTTAGACTTGACATCAAAATTATTGGTGTTTGGACTAATCATGCATGTGAGTTTCCTGATTTTCATATCTACACGATATCTGCGCATGATAAAAAAATAACATAGAAATTATAGCAACATAAACAAAATGGAGAGTTGATGATCCATATTGAACAAATACTTTGAATTATCACGGGAAAAGGCACGGTGGAGGTTTGCTTTTTATTGAAGGTAGAACAGTTGCTATGATGGAGTAGAGTGTTCTCTCTGTGTGTGTATANGGGGGGGGGGGGGGGATGTACTAAGTGGAAAAATAGGAATGGACGAATGGTTTCAAAAACACACTAGAACAAGTATGCCGCTAGGAGGAACAAAAGAAACAAAGGGATCAGAACTTTACCTTTGAATCGTGCCACTCAATATAGAAATACAATTATGTGATATTAGTGGAGAGAACTGGAATTCAGTTGTACTTAAACATAAGGCCAAACCAAAGGTTTGTATTTATAAACCTATAACTGAAGTTAGAATTTCTCAAGTGTATAACAGAGGAGATGTTACCCCTAGCAGATGCACTTATTGTTGCCAACTGTTGCTTGCTTTGCTCCTCTGAGAAACTTGTGATCTAATTTTTAGCTATAACTGGTTAAGCAATCTCATATTTAAACATTAGAGATCCCTCTGATCATTATTATTTTTTCTTTACCACTCTTGCTTTGCCTGTAACTTCCGTGTACTCTTGTCAAGCTATTTCTTTAGGAGCTTTTCAAAAGGAAGGAAGGTTACTTTCCTACTTCAAACATGTTGAGCTTTTGGTTTTTCCTTTCTGCTTTGTTGTGTTCGGACGTTCTAATTACATGAATGATTTGGGCAACCATATGCTAGCATAGAGGTCCCTTATTCATTCTTTCTCCTCCTAATGCATAAGATTCCTGCTGTGGGATTCCAGGCATTTCTGTTACTGATCTGGTTGTTTAAGGGCTACACAGCTCGTTTAGTTATGATGGTGGTCATAACCAACATTATCTTTGGATGTATTTGAGTTATATGTGCTTCCTTGATGGGAGTCTTCCTAATTATTCGGGATAGATTATGTCCGTGGTTTTATAAGAATTTATACTTTGCTTGCTTAATCACTAAACTTACGTCACTGAATAGATCTTTGTTGGCTGGTCAGATATGCACTATTTTCTCATACTTTTTAATGTTGATTGTGGTGTGAACTATATCAATTACTACACAATTGCTCATGTACCTGATTGTTCTTTATCCGGCTTTCTTGTTGCTTGACCACACCACTTATGTGATTGAATTGTACATCTTTAGGCATGAACTATTGCTCTTTGAGGCCCTCCGCGAAGGGCTTGAAGAAGAGATGGACAGAGATCCCACTGTTTGTGTAATGGGTGAAGATGTCGGTCATTATGGAGGTTCGTACAAGGTGACTAAAGGCCTTGCCCCAAAATATGGTGATCTCAGGGTTCTAGACACTCCCATTGCTGAGAACTCTTTCACTGGAATGGGTATTGGAGCTGCAATGACTGGCCTGCGTCCAGTTATTGAAGGAATGAACATGGGCTTTCTTCTTTTAGCCTTCAACCAGATATCTAACAACTGTGGCATGCTCCACTACACATCTGGTGGCCAGTTTAAGATACCAGTCGTCATTCGAGGTCCTGGTGGAGTTGGTCGACAGCTCGGAGCAGAGCACTCTCAGCGCCTCGAGTCATATTTCCAGTCAATTCCTGGAATCCAAATGGTTGCCTGCTCAACCCCTTACAATGCCAAGGGCTTGATGAAGGCAGCTATTAGGAGCGATAACCCTGTGATTCTGTTTGAGCATGTTTTGCTCTACAACCTCAAGGAGAGAATTCCAGACGAAGAGTATGTCTTGAATCTTGAAGAAGCTGAGATGGTAAGACCTGGGGAGCATGTTACCATTTTAACTTATTCCAGGATGAGGTATCACGTGATGCAGGCCGCGAAGACCCTTGTGGACAAGGGTTATGATCCCGAGGTCATTGATATCAGGTCATTGAAACCATTTGACCTTCACACAATTGGAAATTCAGTGAAGAAGACTCACCGTGTGCTCATCGTCGAGGAATGTATGCGGACAGGAGGTATTGGTGCCAGCTTGACAGCCGCTATAACTGAGAACTTCCATGACTATTTAGATGCCCCAATTGTATGTCTCTCATCACAGGATGTGCCAACTCCGTATGCTGGGACGTTAGAGAACTGGACTGTTGTCCAACCTCCCCAGATTGTTACTGCAGTTGAACAGCTTTGCCAGTGATCAAGTGGTAAAAGCATTTTGGTAATTATGCCATTTCATTGTGTCATTTGCTTATGTCGTAGTTCAACTTTTGATTGTCAGTTAAAATGTTTGATTTTGCTAGAGATTTGAGTTTGTGGAACTTGCAAGTTCTAGTTAAGTTGAGATGTGTGTTGTTTTATTGTCTACTTACATCAAAATGGTGTTTAGATTTTTTATGTACTGACAAGGTTACAAGACTTTTTGGAAACATTATCATTTTTTTTGTTTCTTGACTTTGTACCTGATAACTAAAGCTGGAGTTATCTTACATTTAAACATCAGAATGGGTGTTTGCTGAAACTGTTAAATTTAAGTCTCCCTAAGTGACTGGGAATACAGATGATTGGAAGTTTTGCGCCATATTGTAGCAATAGTATCCATGATGTGAAACCTGCAAAACTAATCTTGTAATTATTCAAACTTTTGTTGAATATCAGAATGGTGTTTTCTGCTTCTAGATTAGCAGAAAACGTATCTAATTTCTGTTCAACTCTGCGCTGCTGCTAGTTTATGTACTATGCTATTCTCATGAGCATGAGGAGATAACATTCAATTTGAGTTTTCTAAGATTTCAAATTAGGCGTGAATGTTATGCTTGTGTAAATTGTCACTGGATTGATGACCATTATGAATCTGTCTTTCTAGTTGTTTACAAAGTATATGTTGTATTCAGAAAATGATATTCTGGATTTCTATCAATAGCCAAGTTTGGCTAACTCATCTCTTTTGCAGTGTTATTTTTTGTTAAGGACGGGTTGAAGCCTTTAATGATGGCAGAGATGATTACAACACCATTTTATAGATAAAATAGTATTGTTTCAATGAATGGTGGTGTGGTACTTTGAATTCAAGATTTGACTTAAAAGTTCCTCTTCCTTTAGGATTTGTTGAGCTAGATTTACTCATCTAGTTGTCTTTACCTCACTTCTTTGTAATGAGCATTATTTGGGGTATTATCACTTTTAGCCCGCGTCAGAAACTATTTATATCTGGTAGCCAAAAAAGTACATAAAACTTGTATAATTTTTGTATATAACATACAGAATGTGTGTGTATATATATATATATATATATATATATATATATATATATATAAAATATACAAATTTGGAGAATGTTACTAACATCAATTCATTCAGATGGTCCATCCTTATGTTGTGTGGATGTTTCATTTCATCTGTCTTGACACACCGTGATAAGGGTAGGGTATTTCGTGCGGATTTTTCAAAATACACAAAAAAGTTGACGCGCCGGAATCAGATATTTCCACGCAAGATGCAACTTGCCTAATACATACCCATAAACAGAGTTTGAGCAACATAATGAAATACTTAACTTTGTTGCTAGTAACCCTACTACTCCACCTAGTGTTCCCTTCCTCCAAGAAAAAGAATACAGAAAACTATGTTTTGCAGTATTCATTGTACTCTTAAGACATTTCCATGTGCATTAGTACTATTCTCATGTGGAAGTGTCAATAGGAATTGAGTTTATTCACATTTTTGTGATTGTGTATCCACACAATTTTCATTGAATGTGTATATGTCTGGTGATGATCCACACCTATATTTGCACGGATCCACACCCGTGTCTAACATGTATAGTTGCTTCATGCGGTTTTTTGAAAATACCCTACTTCCGCGCGCAGAATTGTATTTGAAACCTACTGGTAAATGCGCCCGAGCAACATAGGTCCAACCGTATTAAAAACCCTCTTAGTTTCATCACGTTAACTGTGGGACATAAATCTGTCACTACACCCACCACCCCGGAACCTTATGCCCCATAGAGAATCTTATGTTTATTTCTTTCAATTTTGGGCTGTCTATTTGATACTATCATTTTCCTTTGCCAAGATTTTCGTTAGTGAACTAAATGTTTCTTTCTTGTCCCCTTCGGCCTTCACCACCTAGTCATCTGAGGTATGTTGTCACGATCCAAATTCCCAAACCACGAGATTGTGATGGCGCCTAACACAATACTTTCTAGGCAAGCTGATGTTAGAAATTTACTAACCATTTCCTTTTAAAGTTACTTAACCATAATAGAACAATTCAGACTATATACGAAATCTAATGTTTTCCACTAAATAATTCCATGAATAATAATGAGGAGCAATAATTAAGCCGAACTACGAACTAATTATATAACTATAAAGCTACCCTAGGGTCTGGTGTCACAATTCACGAACTACTAAAGAAATACTACAAATAAATGGGCTGAAAGAAATATATCTCTGTTTCAAATGATATAAAACAATATCTAAATGAATAGGTGAAGACTCCAGGAGTCTGTGGACGCCAGCAGATCTACCTCGTGTCTCCGAACAAAAATGCGCAGCTACTGATATCTCCTAACTCTGGTCAGTACCTGGATATGTACAAAGGAGTGCAGAGTGTAGTATCAGTACAACCGATCTCATGTACTGAGTAAGTGTCGAGCCTAACCTTGGCGAAGTAGTAACGAGGCTAGGACAAGACACCACATAAAACCTGGACATTGAAATCATGCTAACAAGAAGTAATAGCAATTAAAGAATGTAAACAACAATTAATGGGAAGGGAGCATGCGATAGGGAATTTTGTAACATAAGGAATGAGGAAAACAATAGGGCAAACACAGATAGTGATAAAAAATAATTTTAGCAATTAAAGATAGAAAGTAAACTTGCACGACATCACCCTTCGTGCTTTACTCTCTTCCTCACCTTATAAATAAATCATGCACGGCATCACCCTTCGTGCTTTTCACTCTTCCTCACAGTATAATTAAGTCATGCACGACATCACCCTTCGTGCTTTACTCTCTTCCTCACCTTATAAATAAATCATGCACGGCATCACCCTTCGTGCTTTTCACTCTTCCTCACAGTATAATTAAGTCATGCACGGCATCATCCTTCGTGCTTTTCACTCTCCCTCACAATATAATTAAGTCATGCACGACATCACCCTTCGTGCTTTACAATCTTCCTCACAATGTCATCAAATCATCAACCAAAAAAGGGTTTCACGAGAAACAATATTTCCTCATAATTTCTATCACCATTTAATATTTCGATCTCAACTCAATGTTCTCAAAGGAATTTCACAAGAAATTAATATTTCATCATGGTTACTATCATCATTTATCATTTCAATCTCAACTCAATGTTCTCAACATTTCACTAACAACAATAATCACAGATGATAGGATTTAAGACAACTAGAATAATAAGAAATAACATTTACTCGCATGGTATGACCTGACCACAACGTATAGGTACTCGTCACTTCATCTATACATTGGATTGAACAAACAAACAGGTAACACATAGTCATACAATACCAATTCCCTCAAGCTAAGGATAGACACAACACTTACCTCAATTCCGCAAGCCATTCACTACTCAATTACCGCTTTTCCTTTCGAATTCACCTCCAACAAACTCGAATCTAATCATAATTAGTTTAATATCATTAATTAATGCTAAAGGAACCAACTTTACTGAAAAATTATGGTTTTTCTAAGTTTTCTAAAAAAAAGTTAAAACCCGACCCCGGGCCCGCTTGGTCCAAACTTGGGATTCGGACCAAATTCCGTTTACCCATTCACCCCCGATCCCAAATATGCAATTATTTTCAAAATTCGACCCCAATTCGAGGTCAAAATTCAATTTTTACAAAATTCCCTAATTCTACCCAAACCCTCAATTTTTACCATGAAAATTCTTGATTTTGGATTGAAAAGTGATGAAAATCATTGGGTAATTGAACGAGATAAGTTTAGAATTGTTTACCAACACTGGGAATGAATTTGTGTGAAGAAAATCGCCTCTAGGTCTTCTTAGTTCGAAAAATATGAAGAACAAGGGTTGGGGTTCTAATTAAGTGAACCCACTGCCCGACCCTCGCACCTGCGGTGCTTGGGCCGCATCTACGCATCCGCAGGTGCGGACAGCGGGCCGCTTCTGCGAAATGGGACTGGGACCTAGGGGCCGTATCTGCGGACGGGTTTTCGCTTCTGCGGTCCCACTCTAGCGATGAATATTCCGCATCTACGGAACAAGGAACAGTTGGCCAAAGTCGCACCTGCGGGCAGGCACTCGCACCTGCGAGTTCTCACCTGCGGCTCAAGGCTCTCAGGTGCGGGCACACCAGAAATGGTGCACCAACAGACTTTTTCAAGTTTAAAAACATCTCGAAGCTTACCCGAAACTCACCCGAGCCCTCGGGGCTCTAAACCGAACATGCACGCAAATATAAAAACATCATACAGACTTGCTCGTGCGATCAAATCATGAAAATAACATGTAAAAATATGAATTAAACCTCAAAACTCATCATTTTTCTCAAGAACACTTAAAGTTCACTATTTCTCAACCGGATGTCCGAATCACGTCAAATCAACTCCAATTCTTACCAAAATTCACAGACAGGATGTAGACATCATAAAAAACCTGTATCGAGTTCTGGAACCAAAATACGGACCCGATACTAGGGGTGTTCAAGATCCGAAACCGAAAACCGAACCGAACCGAAGCTTAATGGCTTAATGGTATCGGATTAACGGTTTAACGGACGGGGAACAGATTGGGATTTTTTAATTAACGGCCTATCGGTTTGGGGGCGGATTATTCAATTTTCTTAACGGCTAATCCGTTAACCCGTTAAGAATATAAAATTTATTTTTATCCATATATAATTATATATTATATATTAAATATCAAAAACAAAAACACAAAATGACAAAAACCCTTCTGCTCTCCTAATTCTTAAACAAACAGAAACCCTAAACTTAATTCCTAATTTCCTATTTCCTAACGCCTACTGTCGTCGCCCGTCTGCCCTACTCTCCAGTATCCACTCTCCACTCTCCAGTCTCCTCGACGGATCGACCTCGACTCCTCGTCCTCGTCCAGTCTCCTCGTCCTCGTCCAGTCCGGCAGTCGTCCTCGTCCTCGTCCTCGTCGACTTCACTTCACCAGCCGACGCCCGACAGGCGACAGCCGTCTGCC
>ML313961.1:0-14100 GCA_005239505.1 Nicotiana paniculata | reverse complement strand
TGACTTGTTTTCAAGATAAGTCCATAAATATTAAAAGCGGCTGAAAAGTGAAAGAAGCTAAAAGCACAATAGGCAAAAATATGTAAATAAACAGACGATTTAGGCCAAATAATAATAGTTAAGCGACCGTGCTAGAACCACGAAATTCGGGAATGCCTAACACCTTCTCCCGGGTTAACAGAATTCCTTACTCGGATTTCTGATCGCAGACATTTAAAACAGAGTCAAAATTTCCTCGGTTTGTGATTGCAATAAATAAATGGTGTCCCGGGACACCGTAAAAAATCCGGGTGGCGACTCTGAAAACTAAAATAAATCCCAAATCCGAATAATGTCACTTTAATTGGAAAAACTCCCGTATCCAACCCTGTGTAGGAAAAAGGAGGTGCGACAATAGTCGTGTCAAAGTTCTTGCCCGGAAATCTATTGCTTCTGGGACTAGCGAAAAAATCTTGGAGGATCTTATTAAAGCAGACAAAGGTACTAAGTCAAATTCGTCCATTGAATCTTTTAAATCATCCAATGAGGAAGACGCACCTTGTTCAACCAGTTTTGAGAAAGGTAATCCTGAAATCAATTCTGAATTTGCTTTTGCTGATAAAAGGTTCGTGTTGGTTGGGTCTGTTATTGATGTTGAAGTGCCTAAAAAGCAGAGGGGTGGTAGAAAAGAAACAATTCTTGAGAAAGAGGGAAAAGAAGTTGAGAGGGGATCTGGGGAGGATGGTACCACACTAGTTATCTGTGGTCCCATTCCTGAAATTGTTGGAGAAAATGTCAAAAAGTTAGGGGGAAGAATAGTTGAGGAGGTTGTAGCATGTCTTGCAAGTCTGCAGAAAGGAACAGATGAACTTGTTTCATCTGGGGAAGAAACATTGGCTGAAAGGCTGAAGAAACTAGGGGAGTCCTATAACCCCAAGAAAAGGAGGACTCAGAAGTCCAAGAAGGAAACTCACCCAGTTCCTTCAAAGAAAAAAAAAATTCTGAAGCTACTAGTGTTCCTGCTCCAAAAGTAAGAGCTACTCGTAGCACTGTGAGAGATGAAGAAGAGAAATTGCAAAAGGCTCTGAAAGGGATCAAGAAGAAGAGGGCAGCAAAGGGAAAAGCGAATGTTGGAGACCCTGTTGAGGCTATTGAGATTGAAGAGAAGACGTTGGACCTGGTCCAACAGGAGGAGCAGCCTGCTCCAGGTGTGGCTGAGACACCAAAACCCACAAATTCTAAGGCTTCTTCAAAGAAGTCAGCTAGAATGTCTGTCACACCAATAAGATCTGTTAAGAGGACCAGGGCGAAGCCAAAGAAAGTGAAAATTGTTGAGAAAGAGGATGATCATGCAGACTGGAGTGGAGAGGAGGAGAAAGAAATAAGAGAGGTGACTGACAGAGTTACCATGTTTGAAAAGAGAACAATACTGAAGGGTATGCTGATGAAGGATCTAGAGGAGCCTGGAATGCTATATCTGCTGGAAACTCTGGAGGTGCAGAGCTGGAAGAACATGGTCCTTCGCATGGAAGGTAGGCTGGTAAGGGCTGAGTTGGTAGAATTCATGGGAAACGTCATTGTTAAGGAAGGAAGGGTCACCTCCATGGTCAAAGGAATTGCATTTTCTTTTGATGCTAAAGAACTGGGTGTTATTCTGAACATACCAGCTGAGGGCTATGAGGACTACACAAGGCAAAGATGGCCTTATCTAGATGGGATTGTCTCAGCAATCAACATCACCAGATTCTTCAGTGATAATGCGAAGGAGATTGAACCCAGGCCGGTCTACAAGAGTGAAATGAAGCCAGCGCACAAGCTATTCTTCGAGTTCGTCATCAAGTTCCTACTGCCCAGACAAGAAAGAAAGCACAATGCAAATTATATGGATCTGACCTTGATGGAGTGCTTGTAAAGGGGAAAGCAAATCAATTGGTCCGCTTTCATCATCCAACTCTTGGACATAGTTGTGAATGGAACCAAAGCACACGCAATTCCATATGGCTTCATTCTGACAGCAGTGCTTGCACATTTTGGGGTTCCAGTGAAGAAGGCTGAGATGTCTACTGCCAAAGACTATTTTGGGAAGGAAACTTTGCTGACATGTGACTACAATATTAATGTTCCTGTGGATGAACCTAGTTCATCTAGGAAGCAACCAATCAACAGCAAAGTTAGAACTCTGGTGCAGGAAAACGAGATCAAGGATATGGAGATCCATCGTTTGAAGTCTCGTGTGATTGAAGCAACCAGTCAACAACAAAATTTCAAAGTGATATTTATAACCTAATGAACCTGGTTTCTCTATGATTAATGCTTAAGACAATACAAAGTGTTTGAAGTGTATACAGGATTAAGCACAGAGTTTGTCATCATCAAAAAGGGGGAATTTGTTGACCCATGCCACTGTTTAGTTTTGAAGATTGACAAATGGCTGACCAGTTGAATCAGGTCTAACAGAGCACACATCTTGAACTGAATAGCTGGCACATGAACCGTATATGCATAGGAGATATTTGTGAATGTGAAATATCAATGAACCAAGAGATTGTCTCCTAATGCGAAAAGGTTGCAAACTGATGAGAAGATTGAAGTCTAATTCAGCCAGGAAAGTAACAAAAGAAAGGAAGTTGAGTTTGATACGAATTTGTTCACCCAGGTAGAGTTGGACTAGAATTGGACGACAAGCTCAAAAACTGACTCTATAAATACTTGATGTATTTCTGTTGGAATTTTACACAAACAAAAGCTTAAGTGAATCAAAATCTGAAAGTAAAGTTCCCAGAGTTATTTTGCTAGCAGAATCATTGTGCGATTCAAAAGCTACAGTTCAACTAGAAGAACCAGTTCCATCTGATTAATTATTGAGTCTAGTTGATTGTACTAGGAGTTTTAATATTGTATATTTTCAACTTTCATAGAAGCAATTGTAATAGGTACGCATTGTTCAAGTTAGAGTTAACTTGAAGCTTGTAGAAATTAGGTAGGGGTTAGTTACTACAAAGGGATTAGAGTTAGTCCTAGGATTACAAAAGAGTTTATTTTGTAAGTCTGTTTGGCTCAGAGTTCTTAGTGAAGTGTTTGAGCAAATCCTACTGAGGAGTAGGTCGTGGTTTTTTCACCTTTTGAGACAGGTGTTTTCCACGTAAAAATATCTATGTTTTTACTTTACTGATTTTAATATTCCGCAACAATAGAAGTAAGTACATCAAGAAGAACCAGGTTCTTCCAGTTAGACAACACATGAAAAATTGGGTACCTCACAATTAACTTATATAATTGTGTGGTATTGACGTCTAAAATATCAGATGTGATACATGGATGACAACGGTAGGTCAAAATAATGACACGATTACAGACTCTATAGAAAATGGAAGGAAAAGAAAAGAGGTGCAAGACTTGAGGCAACAAAAGAACATATGTCATCAAGTCATGTCCTCATTTCGAGAAATAAGTTCGTGACTCTAACGTGATCACCAGAAGGAAAAGTTAGACCCCAGAATAATTGAAATCAGTATGGACTGGTGAACAAGATAAATTTATCATGAATTAGAGACTGAGTGATTTGATAATGGCCGACATCATGAGAATTTCAGATTTCGTTCCAGCGATAATAAAATGGACAACAGAAGAAGATTCATGAGAAATTTAAAGAATGATCATTCAGGAAGACACTTCCCTAAAGCAAGCAATATGAGCAAAGTTAAGCTTAAGGCACTGTATGTGTCCGTTACACTACGTGTCACCATCGCGAGTAAGGAATTTTGTTATCCTTGGTACAGAAGGATTACCGCAAGGTGAGTAAGGGTCATCGATGATGTGAAAAGACGTCAAAAATCAAGAGGTAAAACATCTATAGGTCGATTGTCGTAGCTCCAGCTCTTAGTACTCCCCTAAAGGGGGGGATATGGAATGATGTGGAACTAAGTCAGAATTAAGTGGTTCTAGTAATTATGGAATGGTAAAGGAAGAATGCAATAAAAATGAGAAAGGGATGAGATTGCACTTATTCAAAGCCTACAAATATGCTACTATTCCAGAACATTATGCAAGCACGATATCAAGTAAAGGAAGTAAGGGTTCCTGCCCGGGATGTTATTGATAAATAAGGATCCAGTGCAAGAGTTAAGTTAAGACAAAGGAAATAACCCAAGAAAGATTACGCGGAATATTGATATGAGAATGGGCCAATGACTAGTTAGTAATTGACCAGGAAGAGGCTAGTTATGGCAAAACAGGAGGTTACAGACAAGTCAACAGATCGTGTAAGATAAACATAGTAAAGCACAATATAGTGAGCTCAGTCTCGCAGATATGACATCGTGATCCTTAAGAAACATTCAAATAGGAGTTGGGGTAGTTAAAGGTACCATATGAATGTTACTAAAATAAAATAATGCCACTAGGAAGACTGTAAAAATATCAGTTCAGAAGCAACCCTATAAGCACAAGGGCGTGGAAGTAAGTAACTAAGGATAATTTTTGGTTAGGAAGGACATAAAAAATTTCCATCGAGTATGAGATAGAATAAGCTCACAACTTTACAAGAGTCAGAGGATCCTCCCTAAATACTACAATGAAATACTAGCTGAGGAAGTAAGGAAGAAGGCTTCAACCTAAGCTCAGTGACCTAAAAAGGAAATGGTCTTGTAACAACAGTCTCATAACAACATTTTATGCACTCTATATGAAAGTGGAGCCTACCGCGGCTAATGAACAGGAAGTAAAATCAAAAGTAATAATCGAGATCATATGAAGTTGCACGAAAATTTTGGCATGCGTGGGAACTAAGATAAGGCATGCAACAAGGAGGCAAAAAGATCGGGGAAAGTAATAACTTACGTTTAAAGGAAGCTGAGAAGGAATGAAAGGAATTATTGATCCAGAGTTAGTTACGTTATGAACGCACCTACGATTTCGGAGTATTATCCATGTAGCATATATGTTGACAATCATACAGCCGTAGAAAACATCGGTATAATTTAAAAGTAAAGAGTTGAGTCCAAGTCATAAATAAAGAATTGAATTGTTAGATGATGGTATCACGGATATTCCATAGCGTCCATGAAAGGATAAAGTAATAACTAAACCATGAGCCGCAGATAAAAAGATAGCTCAAGCCTACATAAAGGTTGATCAGAGGGAAGAGGAAGTTAAAGAGTTACATCAACTAAGTAAATCAGGAGTCTGATTATTGGACCTAGAAAATTATAGAAATCGTGATTGAGAACATTGCGGGATCACTCTTAATATCAAAGGTACAATAGAGATAGTACAACAACCATATTCTACAACAACTCTATGATAAATCCAGTTACAAGAGTAACACCCTCATAAGAAGTCAGTATGAAGCTCCCACCACACTGTGTATGTACCAGAAGTGCAAGTATTATAATAGAGCTTCAAGTTGTGGAGGTGAATTATACCTATATGGAAGGGAGGTTATGAAAGAAATAGAAGAGGTAAAGCAAGATCTTAAGGTAAATAAGGTAAATGTGAACAACGTACGAGATACTCAGATGCAGAAGGTTGGGAATAGTCCATACATCAGATAGAAGGCTAGAGGCGCTGGGATTCAGTATCGATAGCAGCGTCGGTAGTGGCATATCTTCCAGCCTATGTTTTCTAGGTACCGAGAGATCTAGTTAAAAGAGTAAAGAAGAGTTTGAGACGATGTGATGGCTCGCTTGATGTTCCAGAATAACATAAGGAAATCTATGGTGCAAGCAAGTTGAAGGAAGGTTGCGAGTAGTATAAATGAATACGCGTATGTTACAAGCTAAAGTATGGTAAAGCGACAAGGTTTTAGGAAGACAGGAGTAAGGATACGAAAGGGCGGGTGAGAAGGTGATAAGAATGGATAAGTCCTTAGGATTAAACCCATGAAAACAGGAGAGCTGATGGTTTCTCTAAGTTATAAAAAGCTCAGTATAGCCTGAATGAACTCAAAGGAGGCTACGACTAGTAACATTTAGAAGAAATGGAATGTTGCCCTAGTAGTGGAATGAAGGAGTAATTGTGACAGATGAAGGATGACGTTTGGGCCTTCGATTGTGTAATGATTTCATGAATTGTACAGGATTAAAATACCACGCAAGGTAAATCACAATGGGATGCTATGAAGTACAGTTATTGAAGTACAATATTGTCGCTAAGTGGATTAGGAAAATCACTTCGAATATTCCTCGATGCAACTCAAGCTTTAGTAGCAATGTTTTATGTGAGAAGTTTCAAGATATCAGTTGTAGATTGTAGATCAACATTGAGGTAAATCAATAATGGATGGATAAAAGTTACAAAGTACAAAAACTCGAACTGCTATAGGAGTCTAATTATCATTCCCTTCCCTCATCACTAGATCACTAGAATGAGATATAGCAATATTCATAAGTTCGGCAAAGTACCGAGCAAAGAACTTCAGTATACCTATAGATGCCCAGAGGGACATCTTGTAAAAATCTATATATGTTTACAAAGAAAGGACTATAGGTGGGCTAAAAGCTGTAGGAAAAAGGAGAGAAGAGTCGTATAGGCACACTTACAAGGCTAGAGTCGTACAGGCTGCATGATAGAAGGTAGCAACAGTTACGAGGTTGGAAGGATTCCGACCAAAAGTTGTGGTGCGAGAAAGAGGCCTAAAGGGGGGAATGCCCTGGCCTTTGTATTTATTCATAGAATAGTTGCCTAGGTGTCAAGGAGAGTATAAAGTATTCGGAAGACATAGGCTATGAAAATTATAAGTGGACCAGTCAACATTCGAGGACGAATGTTCCAAAGGGGGAAATGATGTTACACCCCATGTTTTCGTACGTAAAAGTACGTCATAAATAAATTGATGAAAGCTCGGGAATGAGATTATTTTGAGGTTACAAGTATTATGCTATTTCAAACAAGGGATAAGTAAATTCGTAAAAGTGAGAGGGTAAGCAAATCAAAGAAAATGAATTTTGCCGAAGTTTGACAATTTGGGATAAAATACCGCCCGAGCTATAATACATGATATTTATGGACTATTACAATACAAGGTATTATATGACCATGATAGTAAGGTATATAAGGTGTATTAAAAATAAGTAGTATTTAAATTAATTTAGGATTCTTAATTATGTAGGTAGTTGAATAATTATGAATTTTTAAGTGGGATATTAACTTTTAATTAAGAAATTATTGGATTAGTGAGGGAAAAAAGTTGATTAAGGAATCTTGGATAAGCCTAAGGTGCTAAAACGTAGCAGCAAATGAAATGACTTACAAATCAAAAATATGACTCTTTGGCTAAGTGGATAAGGTGTCACTTTTAAAGGCTTGGTCATCAAGAGTGTGGGACCCACCTACTAATACAAATTCAAAAAAATGAAAATAATTTATCTTCAAAAAGTTAAGGATGTTTCAGGAAGAATGTTTGTATAATATATTATGATCAAAGAATACCACATAATCATGTCACTTTTAGAGACAAAGTGAAGCTATCTCCTTTTCTCTACTACTGTTAGAATATTAGTAGGATTCATTTAATTGAAAAGGGGATGATGTTTGAGAATTTCTTGAGCAGCAAAGTAACGATATTATGCAAAAATTTCATAGAAAATTATATTGCGTAATAGCAACGAGATTTATGATTCTAAGGGAGTACGATGCAATCTTTCTCAAGAATATCATACGGATTTTTCCTACTCCGATATTGCCATCACGTGTTTTGTCGTGATTGTCGTGTGTTAGAGGGATTGTGAAAAGAATCGAAACAAGTATGTTAAGGCCATCTCTTCTTTCTTTTGGCATGATCCGTACGATACAAATGAAACAAGCAAATGCACAACTTCTATAAATTACTGTATTCATAGAAATATTAGGGGTATCTATATTCTTGATTCCCCATGTGAATTATTATTATCTTCCGTTCATTGGTCCCAGAAAAATACATATTTGATAATGTTTATCCGAAAGACATATTGATTTTTATGTCATTCTGAGAAAATCTTATTAACGTATTTCTTATGCATTTCATGCATTTATACATGTACATTGACCTATATGTATGTATATATGTATGTATGTATGTATATGTATGTATGTATGTATATGTATATGGGATATGCGAAAGGTTATGGCGTTATATACGCACCACTACCTGATCAGCTGGTATACGTTGATTATATTGCCCACAGTGGACAAGATGATATGATGGGATGCCCTCAGAGGCTGATGATGTTATGAGACATGTACCTATGCATGACATGACATTCATACGCATATGCATGATACTATAATTATTTCATGATTAATTAAGTTATTCAGACTTACTGGTGGAGTCATTTACTCTATATTTCCGCCATGTTTGTTATGCAATTATTTATTGCCTTACATACTCAGTACATTATTCGCACTGACGTCCCTTTTTTCCCGAGGACGCTGCGTTTCATGCCCACAGGTCCCGATAGACAAGTCGAGAGCCCTCCAAGTAGGCTATCAGCTTAGCGGAAGATATCGGTGCGCTCCATTTGCTTCAGAGTTGCTTGTTTGGTTAGTATGAGTTAGATGTGTATTGTTTGGTATGGCGAAACTCTGTCCCGACCTTTATGAAAATTATCTATTCTTAGAGGCTTGTAGACAGATGTCATGTACGTAAAAGTATATGGCCTTGCCGGCATATGTTCTGTGTTCAAGTGGTTATTTTTGTCCTAGAGGCCATAGGTCTTATGTATAAGTTGGCATTACCTGTTGTATTATGTCTATTTCACGGCAGCCTCTCTGGCCCAGTTATCTTTGATAGTATGACATGAAAAGATACATTTTGTTGGTACTCGGTTGAGTAAGGTACCTGGTTCCCGTCGCGGCCCATCGGTTTGGGTCGTGACAGTATCAAATCCTAAGGGTATTTCCCCCGCACAAGGTTAGCCAAGCCAATTACCTCGAGGCAAACTCAATCAATCAACAGGAACACCTTTCCCTCGACATTCCGACTCCGAATGGTTCAAACCTAGCCAAAACAATTACATACTACAAATAAAACTATAATAAACTAATATAATAAATGAAATCAAAACTTTAACCAGAATTTTGAAAATCGCCCCAAAAGGTCGACCCGGGCCCACATCTTGGAATCGGGTAAAAATTACAAAATATGAACACACATTCAACCACGAGTTCACTCGTACCAAAATTACTCAAATCTGATGCCAAAATCCCAATCAAAACTCAAAAGTTTGGTGGAAGAACTTCTTCCACTTTTTCCCAAATTTCTCAGCCCATATCTTAAATTAGAAGGTGAAATTAATGATAGATTACTGAGATATAACCAAAAATAAGTGAAGAATTATTAACCAATCGATGCCGATGAAAATTCGTCAAAATCTCATCCAAACTGAGCTCTCTATCTCACACAGTCTGACCTTTCGCGAACACGGGAAGCTCACCACGAACGCGTAGGCTAAATGCCAAGGACTCCCCCCCCCCCCCCCNCCCCTCGCCCGTTCCTCGACGAGAACGCGAGGTCCCGATCGCGAACGTGTATGCTAAATTCTCAAAAGCTTCGCGAATGCGGGAACCACATCGCGAACGCAAAGAATAAAACCCAGCTGGCCTCTCAAATGCCTTACGCGAATGCAAGACCTCTCTTGGGAACGCAATGAAGGAAACTAGCAGCTGCTGCACCCGATTTTTCTACAATTCAAACAAGTACAAACCTAGTCCGTTAACCACCCGGAATCCACCCAAGGCCCCCGAAACTCAACCAAATATATCAACAAGTCCTAAAACATTATACGAACTTAGTTGAGCCTTCAAATCACATCAAACCACGCGAAAAACACGAATCACACTCCAATTCAAACTTAATGAACTTGAAACTTTAAATTTCTACAACTGATGCTGAAACCTATCAAAACATGTCCTATTAACCTCAAATTTTACACAAAAGTCATAATTGAAATTATAGACCTACTCCAACTTCCGAAATCGGAATCCGACCACGATATCAAAAAGTCCACTTCCGGTAAAACTTTCCAAAAACTCAATTTCGCCATTTCAAGCCTAATTCAGCTACAAACCTCCAATTCACAATCCAGACACGCTCCTAAGCCTAAAATTACCCACAGAGCTAATGAAACCGACAAAACTCCATTCTGGAGTCGTCTTCACACAGTTCTAACTACGGTCAAAATCCTAGAACTTAAGCTTCCATTTTAGGGACTAAGTGTCCCGTTTCACTTGAAAACCAAAAATAAATCATCCCAGCAAGTCACATAAGCACAAAATGATACGAGGAAAGCAGAAAATAAGGAATCGGGGCTAATACTCTTAAAACGACCTGCCGGATCGTTATATTTTATCAATATTATTAAAGTCTCATAATTTTGGTAGACACAAAACTAAGAAATAAAAATCAATAGCGAGTGAAGATATATAGTTCGACTATATATATATTTAGAAAATATGTTCAAATAATATTAACCCTCACGATGCTCTTACTTAGTAAATATGCAAAACTATGACTCGTTATATGAGTTATGATCATTCATTTGTTAATGTATTTTGAGGGTCAACACTATTAGTTAGAAAATTTAATAAATGATTTACCTAGTAATTATTGAGCGAGCTCGAACGCTGAGCGATTGGCGTGTAGGGTGCATAATCATGTGTTTGGAGTGCATGTAAGCCTCACAAATTAAGTCCTACACTAGAGCCGTCTCAAGGCATAGTGCAAATGCCTCGCCTAGGAGCTAGTCATGGACGAGCCGTATAAAATATTTAGCAACAACAAGAGATATCGTCTTGTGTGTGGGTAATTATCATTATATCTTAACAAATTAAATATTAAATATAAAGGGTGATACTTTTTTAGACAAAGAATGATTTAAAATTTAGAAAAAATATAGAAATTTCCAATTGTAAATGTATGTTCGTAATTACCGACAAATAATATGACATTTAAAGTAAGGTCATTTTTTTCTCATTTGCATCAAAAATATTTTTACAACATTTGATATAAATGTCGTATTTTTACTACATTTTGGACCAAATGTCATTAGTTTTATGATATTTTGTACCAAATGTCGTCCTTTTTACAACATTTATATCAAATGCCTAATTTTTACGATATTTTTGTAGCAAATGTCGTACTCTTTACGATATTTCTCAAAAACATCATTATGTTGATGGTATTTTGTATCAATGTCATTGTTTTAATGATATTTCGTATAAAATATCATTTTTTACGACATTTAGTATCAAATAGCATTGTTTCTATGACAATTTAAATTAAATGTCGTAGTTTTTACGATATTTTGTCATAAATATCAAAAAAATCTTTTTTCCCGATATTTATTTCAATAGTCACTAAATAAATATCGTTGTATCCTCAATTTCTTGTAGGGATTGTTGTGATGTAACGTTACATGCTTCATGAATATTTTACCATCAAGTCAGACCATATAACTCATTTATGATATCTAGTTCATCTTTTATTTAACGAAGCTTTAAAATATTTAATGCTAAGAATAATCAAAATCTATCAATCGATTGACATTTTAAAGTAAGAAAAGTGTCCATTTTTCTTGGCTAATAAAATAGAAAAGTATGCTTGTAGATCAACCCAGCGATTCTTGTTTGATGGAGCACGCTTTGGTTCAAGCATGTGATAGTAACAAAACCACTTACTTTTGCTCTTTACTTTTAAAAGATAATACAGATCCAAGGTTTTAGTTCTGTAGATCCGTGACTCGCATTCCAATAACAAAACTCATCGCTTTATTTAAGTTATAGGTTCATAGTTTAATATTTTCAACTAAAAGTTACGGGTTAAAACGCATCCATCTATAAGGCTGGATCCAGCACTGATAAAATACACTTACTTATTCCCTGATTAATTATTCAGTGATAGTAATGCTAAGCTTATTTATGGGATAACTAATACTTTGGGACTTGCAGGTTCATATCTATTTATCTTTAATACTTAATAAATCAAACTCATAATACTCTAGATAGAATTGTGACGGCCCGGCTGATCATTTTGAGTATTTTATCCACGATCCTCTAATTTGTGCTCCCTCTATTTTATATTGTGGTTACGTGAATTTCTGGGGTGCTTGGTGTCGGGTCTGGGAGAGTTTCGGAGTGTTATGGGACACACACTCTCTAAGTTGGAAGTTTAGATCGTAGAAGTTGACCGTAGTTTGACTTGTGTGATGATCACTCCGAAATGGAGTTTTGACGGTACCAATAGTTGAGTAGGGTGCTTTTTGTCTTAGGAGCGTGTTCGGATGTTAATTTGGAGGTTCGTAGGTCGTTTCGTCATAAATTGGCGAAAGTTGGATGATTTTTGAAAAGTTTGACCGGGAATGAACTTTTTAATACCAGGGTCGGATTCCGATTCTGGAAGCTGGATTAGGTCTATAATGTAATTTATGACTTGTGTGCAAAATTTGGTGTCAATCAGAGTTATTTTGGTATCAATAGGCGTTGGTTTCGGAATTAGGAAGTTCATAAGTTCTTAAGATTGAATTGATGGGTGATCCGTGATTGTAGTGTTGTTTCATGTGATTTGACGCTTCGAGCATGTTCGTACGATATTTTAGTGCTTGTTGGTATGTTTAGTTGAGATCCTGGAGGCCTCGGGTGTAATTCGGACCATGTTCGACGCATTTCGGATCATTTAGGAACAACTGAAGTTCTCGTTTTTCTCAGGCTTTTCTTCATCGCAGAATCACGTAGCTTTTATGAGGCACTATTACGCGTTCACATGAGGTTCTCCGTGATCGCGAAGTGTTATTTTTGGCAGAAACATTTTGTGCTTCGCGAACGCGAGGCAGTTTCCGCATTCGCGAAAAAGGAATAACTGGGCAGCAGAACATAAGTTTGAAATCGAGAGTTTATTTCATATTTCACAATTTAGATTTAGAGAGCTCGGTTTGAGGTTAAATTTTGAGGGTTTTTTAGAGGCATTATTGGGGTAATAGTTCTTAACTCGATTCTGATTAAATTCCACTAATCGATCATTGATTTTATCATGTAATTAAGGATTTGAGTTGGAAAATTTAAGGAAAAAGTGTATATGTTCTTAGACAAAATATTTGAGTATTGAATAATTCTTATATGGTTAAACTCGATATCGAATGGGTGTTCGGTTTTAATGATTTTGGCCAAGTTCAGAGGCGCGGGCTCGGGGTGACTTTTTTGAGCAATTTTTCAGTTCTTTGCTAAAATCATAATTTCATTATTAAAATTAGTTTCTTATAGCTATATTTATAGTATGAAATTATTTTAGCAAGATTTGAGCTTCTCGGAGTTGGAAAATTGAGGGAAAGGTCTTCTAGTTGATTGATTTAGCATAGTTTGGGGTAATTGACTTGTCTAAACTTATGTGAGGGAAATTCCCCGTAGAATTTGGTATTGTTATGATAATTATAAAATATGAAAGTTGTATGCGCAAAGTGATGAGTGCATACACGGGCTAAATGTGAAATTTTCGGTTTTTAGCCATATAGGTTCCTTTCTTTCTTTAATTAAGTTGCTTTAATATGTTATAGTTAACATGTTAGTCTAATTTCACATGCTTACTTGTTGTAGCTCTTATTTTCAAATTGCCCTACATGTTTAGTTGAATTACTTGCTTTCTTTTATTCCGTATTCATTATTTAACTTTCGAATCCTCACTTGAAATTCCTATTCTTGAAATATCTTGTTGTTGAGTTTGGTATTGAGTTGCGAAGGTCGTGGTTCTTACTGAGGCAATGTGTAAGTTGTGAAATATCATTTTATTGAGTTGTTATGTTTTAGCATTTTTGCTATTGTTGAGAGGATTGTTTGGGTGTTTGCACGAGGTTGTTGTCGTGTTGTTGTTACTATTTGCACGAGGTTTCTATCGTGTCGTTGTTACTATTGGCGCGCATGCGGTGGTATAAGGTATGGGTGTTGAAATGCATACGGTGAGGTAAGATGGGCTTGATACGCGTAGCTAGTAGGGGAACTACTAGAAGCCATGCAGTGTGATAAGATGGGCTAAAACTCAGGGTGCTATTTAAGGAAAGACTGTGAGTTACTTTTATGATTTGGGACTACGAGGCGGTACCTGTGAACAACTATTTTTTGACCACACCGAAATTCTATACTATTTTGCTATAAATATTA
>ML313960.1:0-35743 GCA_005239505.1 Nicotiana paniculata | reverse complement strand
CAGCACCTCATCCATATTCGAAGAAACACGCTGAAAAATACTCCAATGTTCAATAATTCTTGGTCAGAATATAGACTTTCATTTTTGTATGATATATTTCAAATGTGATTGTTTTCGTATAAATTAAAAAAAACTCTTCCACTCTTTTATATATTGTTGAAGTACAAATCACTTTTGCATAAGGTTACACATTGGTACGTTATTGTTCCAATCAGACTTCAAACTATTCCACTTCTGCTTAATTTCTTCCATTGAAAGCTTCCTACTTCCGCTTGCACCAGAAATTCTTTCTTTAAAAAAAGATAAAAGACTAAGGGTGAATATAAATTTTACAAAACTTAACTTCAGCCTCATAAATTTTCAGACAATAAATGTAAATGTAAGATAAGTAGATGATAAAAGACAAAAAATGGCTAGTAAATGCGAAAAAGATAAGTATCAATTTAAAAAAAATCTCAAGTGGATGAATCAGAATCTTGAGAAAGTCTTTCATTTGTCTATCATTATAGACAATCCCATCCATATTATCTATTCTATGGAATTCGAACCTGAACTTTATTTTCTATTTCTATTACGATTCATTATTTGTATCTAATTGGATCCTCTTCTTATTTATTTGAGCTTTATGAAAAACTTCAGCATTTTATGTTGAATTAAATTAGTTCATTTATAAACACTTCAGCACCTAATGTGCTGAAGTTTTTATCACTAGATTCTATTGTTTAGTCGTCATGAGCTTTATGAGAAACTTCAGCACAAGATACTGAACTAAGTTAGTTCATTTGTAAACACGTCAGCACCTTACATGCTGAAGTTTTTATCACTGTATTCTATAGTTTAGTCGTCATGAGCTTTATGAAAAACTTCAGCACAATATGCTGAAGTAAATTAGTTTATTTTTTAATACTTCAGCAACCACTGTGCTGAAGTTGTTATCCCTAGATTCGATGTTTTTTTAATATCCCTATGCTGCACTTTTTGTCCCTGGATTCTATAGTCAATTAGTTCATTTGAAAAAACTTCAGCATATTGTTTACCTAAGACAAAATAGACAAACGTATTTGATAATGCAAATAGAAGAAAAATTTAAAAGACAGAGATCACATTATTCACACAATTCATTTTATTTTCACTACCAATTACAATCAACAACAACAACAACAACAACAACAACAACAAACTCAGTTTATAAAAGGCTACATGGTAGGCAGATAAGGGGAATGAAGAGGAATAGGTGCTA
Organism: Nicotiana paniculata; assembly: GCA_005239505.1. Taxonomy (NCBI): domain Eukaryota; kingdom Viridiplantae; phylum Streptophyta; class Magnoliopsida; order Solanales; family Solanaceae; genus Nicotiana; species Nicotiana paniculata. The sequence goes on along the minus strand of ML313960.1, from coordinate 34,503 downwards.
CTGATGGAGAGTCATCTAAGGTTCGAAGATCTCCCAGGGGAATGAACGTCTCCATGATTAGAAAATTATAGACATGACACATAGGGGAATGAAGAGGAATAGGTGATACTAATGGAGAGTCATCTAAGGTTCGAAGATCTCCCAGGGGAATGAATATCTCCATGACTAGAAAATAGGAGACATGACACATTCTTTTCTTCTGCTGGACAACCTTCTCAAATGAGCTTGGATAACCTTGACAACTACGTTCAAGATTAATCCTGTGTTGGAATGATTCATCGGCAATAAACTTTGGTCTGATTCTTTCCAATCAGCCTTTATTAGATCCCACTTTTGCATAAAGTTACACATTGGTACGTTATTGTTCCAATCAGACTTCAAACTATCCCACTTCTGCATAATTTCTTCCATTGAAAGCTTCCTACTCATTTGCAGCAGACATTCTTTCTTCAAAAAAAGATGAAAAACTAAGGATGAATATAAATTTAAAGAAATATGATAGAAGTCTATGGATAACTATGAAATTTTCAAGTGAAGAGATTATTAATATAGCCAAAGATTGCACCTAATCAATTTATTATCTAGAAATGTAAAAGTAACTTTTCAGGTCTGTTTTATTGTTTTACGTTAAGAGAAATTCAATGTGAAAAGATAAGTAGGTGGTAAAACAAGTAAGTGGTAAATGTTACTTCAGCCTGTCTACAGTTTTTGTACAGTAATAAGATAACTTCAGCCTCATAAATTTTCAGACAATAAATGTAAATGTAAGATAAGTAGGTGATAAAAGATAAAAACTAGCTAGTAAATGCGAAAAAGAAAAGTATCAATTTAAAAAAATATGCTGAAGTTTAGTCGTCATGAGCTTTATGAAAAACTTCAGCATCTTATGCTGAAGTAAATTAGTTCATTTGTAAACACTTCAACACCTAATGTGCTGAAATTTTAATCACTGGATTCTATAGTTTAGTCGTCATGAGCTTTATGAAAAACTTCAGCATCTTATGCTGAAGTAAATTAGTTCATTTGTAAACACTTCAACACCTAATGTGCTGAAATTTTAATCACTGGATTCTATAGTTTAGTCGTCATGAGCTTTATGAAAAACTTCAGCACAAGATGCTGAACTAAGTTAGTTCATTTGTAAACACGTCAGCACCTTACATGTTGAAGTTTTTATCACTGTATTCTATAGTTTAGTCGTCATGAGCTTTATGTAAAACTTCAGCATCTTATGCTGAAGTAAATTAGTTCATTTGTAAACACTTCAGCACCTAATGTGCTGAAGTTTTTATCACTGGATTCTACAGTTTAGTCGTCATGAGCTTTATGAACAACTTCAGCACAAGATGCTGAACTAAGTTAGTTCATTTGTAAACACGTCAGCACCTTACATGCTGAAGTTTTTATTACTAGATTCTATAGTTTAGTCGTCATGAGCTTTATGAAAACTTCAGCACAAGATACTGAAGTAAATTAGTTCATTTGTAAATACTTCAGCACCCTTGGTGCTGAACTGTATTCTATAGTTTAGTCGTCATGAGCTATATGAAAAATTTCAACACAAGATGCTGAAGTAAATTAGTTCATTTTTAAATACTTCAGCTACCATTGTGCTGAAGTTTTTATCCCTGGATTCGATAGTTTAGTCGTCATGAGCTTTATGAAAAACTTCAGCACAAGATGCTGAAGTAAATTAGTTCATTTTTAAATACTTCAGCTACAATTGTGCTGAAGTTTTTATCCCTGGATTCTATAGTTTAGTCGTCATGAGCTTTATGAAAAACTTCAGCATCTTATGCTGAAGTAAATTAGTTCATTTGTAAATATTCCAGCACCCTAGGTGTTGAACTGTATTCTATAGTTTAGTCGTCATGAGCTTTATGAAAAATTTCAGCACAAGATGCTGAACTAAGTTAGTTCATTTGTAAATATTCCAGCACCCTAGGTGTTGAACTGTATTCTATAGTTTAGTCGTCATGAGCTTTATGAAAAACTTCAGCACAAGATACTGAAGTAAATTAGTTCATTTGTAAATACTTCAGCACAATAGGTGTTGAACTGTATTCTATAGTTTAGTCGTCATGAGCTTTATGAAAAACTTTAGCACAAGATGCTGAAGTAAATTAGTTCATTTTTAAATACTTCAGCTACCATTGTGCTGAAGTTTTTATCCTTGAATTCGATAGTTTAGTCATCATGAGCTTTATGAAAAATTTCAGCACAAGATGCTGAAGTAAATTAGTTCATTTGTAAAAAGTTCAGTACTCTCTAATTTGATAATCCGAATAGAAGAAAAATTTAAAAGACAGAGAACACATAATTCACACAAATTAATGTATATTCACAAAATCCAAATTTCATTTTCACTTACATCCTTGAAAAAAGATGGAAAAAAATATTTTCCATTTACAAGTTATTCTCTATTCAAAGAAATTCACACAAAGTCTCTTTATATTCTCCATAGTCATGTCCTTCTTGTCCTTCTAGACTTTCATAATTTCTATCTTGTTTCCACTTTCCATGATCACAAAGACATGCTTAAATGGTGTGCATCTAGAAATTTGTGGGAAGCAAATATAATGAAGGAGACGTCCAGAAACTTCATGTGTGAAGGAGACTGGCCACAGTTTGTGGTGCATCACAAATATCCCAGAACTCGAGTTTGTCATGCACCAAAATCTGTGGCAAGTCTCCTTCACACATGAAATTTCAGGACGTCTCTTTCATTATCTTTGCTTCCCCACGAATTCCCTGCTACACCCCATAAGCATGTCTTTGTCAACACTTCCCCACGAAATTTAAAGAAATATAAATTGAGTTTGTGGATGACTATGAAATTTTCAAGTGAAGAGATTGTTTATATAGACAAAGAGTGCACCTAATCAATTTAATATCTATAAATGTAAAAGTAATTTTTCGGGTCTGTTTAATGCTTTACGTTCAGAGAAATTGAATGTTATAAGATAAGTAGGTGGTAGGTGAAACTAGTAAATGTAAAAAATATAAGTATCAAGTTAAAAAAATACAGCTTTATGAAAAAACTTCAGCACAAGATGCTGAAGTCAATTAGTTCATTTGTAAAATCTTCAGCACCTCATATGCTGACGTTTTGTCCTTAATTCTATAGTTTTATCATGAGATTTCTTAAAAACTTCAGCACAAGAAGCTGAAGTTAATCAGTTCATTTGTAAAAACTTCAGCTCTCTATATGCTGAAGTTTTCTCCTGTATTCAATAGTTTATCAGAAAAAGCTTTTTGAAAAACCTTCAGCACAAGACAAGCTGAAGTTTTTTAGTAATGGTTGTAAAAACTTCAGCACAAGACAAACTAAAGTTTTTTCCTGGATTAATTAGTTTACTTCATGCTGAAGTTTAGCATGCTGAATCTCATCAAAAATATACTAAAAATTTATGATAAAAGATATTAGTTTTCACTTATATCCTTTAAAAAAAATAAAAAATTTGTTTTTCATTTACAAGTTATACTCTATTAAAAAAATTCACATAGAGTGTCTTTATATTCTCCATAGTCATCTCCTAATTTCTCTTCTGGAGTATTATAGCTGCTTTCCTTTTTCCACATTGCATGAGCCCACATATTTGCAACAAATTCTCTCCTGAATGTAAGTGTCTGACTTTGATTGAAATTCATGACATCTTCTCTCTTCAACCGCATATCCATGAACTTAAGAGTATATATACCACAATCGACACTATAAAAACACGTGAAACAAGAATTGAAGAATAGTTAACACAAGAAGAAAAAATAATAAACATAAGATGCATCGTTAAAAGATATGCCAAACACGTACTTGTTACCATGTAGGGATGTCTTCATCCACATAATTTGGAATTTATCCACACAATTTTCTGCCCAACTCTTATTGTGTGATGCAAAGTCCAAGCATTTGAGACAGTGTGGGATCAACGGGGCATAAATTTCGACATGTTTAAACGCACTTTCATATGGTATATTTTTTAAGGAATCATACACATATATAATTTTCTATTTAAAGCTCAGAATTCCAAAAAAGTACTGCGTTGATGTCTGCTTCCCTGTTGGCGGAAGTCGAAATGGAAAAAATACTTTTTCAGCACATGCCCATGAGATACCACGTGAGAGGTCAATGCCTCTTACGTAGTTGGCCACCATTTCACCAGTTGATTGATCATCAATCCAAGTATACTCTGTAAGTTCCTGAAACACCACTTCCTCTTCTTCTTTAGAAGCATGTTCATCCTGTTTTTTCGATGTCCTCTTTCTCTTTAATTTACTTTTGACTTTTCCCTCATTTTTAAATTTTTTTTTCTTTTCGTCAACTGTAGGATGAACAGTACCTAGCTTAATCATATACTGATAAAAAAGTAAATTTGTTATTGCACATCTTGATTTTGAATAACTTGGAAGGTGATAACAATATTTTTTCGCAAGAAATATATGCCCACTTCAATATGCTGCAATAGCACAACAACAAAAGAAAATATGTGAAATAATAAACTTCAGCATGCATAAGTATGAAATTTTAAAAAAATGCACTACAAAATTGCATGACAAAAATTCAGCATACAAGTATGAAATTTTGAAAAAATGCATTACAACTAGAAACTACAAACTGCATGACAAAAACTTAAGCATATTGAGTTTGAAGTTTTAAGAAATAATCTAAAAAAGCTGCAGCATATTTGATTTAAAAAGTTTAGAAAAAAAAAATAGAGACTGCATGTCAAAACTTCAGCATAAATGTTGAAGCCAAAACTTCAGCATAAACAAGCTGAAGTTTTAGTTTTAATTGCTAAACTTCAGCACTAAAAATATGCTTAAGTTATGTCCTGCTTTCTATATTATAAAAATAAGTTGAAGTTATGTCCTGCTTTCTATACTATAAAAATAACCTGAGATTTTGAGAAATACAGTTGAAAACTAAATAAAAAAAAAACTTAATAACTTACTTCATCCGAAAGATCAGAGTTAGGATCCACAAGCTCGGTAAAGAATGACTTTGGAAAGGGAATTCTAGCTAATTTGAATGGATTGGAATTATATTCACTATCATCCTTCTTCAACCAGTCATTAAATCTTTCGATAATTCCACTATCTCGATTAACATAATGAAAGGGACACCTTCGTGTAGTCTTTCCTTCTTTCCAATCTTGCCCCCTTCGCTTTTGTTGAGGAACAACATAAGGATATTTCATCCAAATACTCTCCAAACGAATCATTTTCTCTTTTGTAACTGCTTTTCTTTTTGGTTGCTCTTCCTGTTATTCCGTCACAACTAACTGCTTCATTTCAGCAGCAGGGGAAGATTCCACATCCATGCTACCACCTACTTCACCAACTCCCTGCTATTCCGTCACAGCTAACTGATGTTGTTCAGTAACAGGGGAAATTCCATAGTCCCATCTGTACTACCAATTGAAAATGAACATATGTTTCAGTTGGGAATATCACGGTGTCCCTCATAACATTAGGAGACATGGAAATCTTCCTTCTCTTAGGATTTGGAAGAAGTTGTGATGCATTAGATGATATCAGCAAAAGCAAGGAAAATATATACATAAATACAACTGATACAAAACACACATTAGGCAAAACAAAACAACTTGTAATCGAATTGCAGACAATAACTACCTGATCTAAGTGCACAGATGGTGTTTGAATTCCAACAAATCCACTTCCATTAGGGTTAAATATTCCTATATCTTCATGCAAAAAAAATAATTTAAATAATACTGACTAAATTTTATAAAATAATACAAACACAATTCACACATGTTTGTGAGCCAACATGTGTGAATAGATGTATTTCTCCTTTTTCATATAGCCGAAGAATCTCACCAATTTCTTTTGAAGTTGCATCCAATCCTCCTAAATAATAATCAAAAAACATACCAAAAAAATAAAGTATTTAAATTTCAAACTGTAAAAAATATACTTGGATCAAATGTAATAAATTCATGATTTATAGAATACCTTGACATTTATCTTGCATTGTGGTTTCCTTCACACTTTTGTTGATATCAGCAGCTCCAGGTTCATCCAATTGTGCAGCAACATCAAGGAGTATTTGAGTATTCTCTGAAAGAATTTTATCAACTCTATCTTCATTAAATTCAGCATCATTAGAGAGTTTTTCAGTTGTATTAACTTCCACTGCATGTTCATAAAGAGGGGGGACAAATAAATGACCTATATATATATATATATATATATATATATAAATTTTATACATGTACTATAAATTTCCTGTGTCGCTTCACCTAGCAAAGCGATTTCAGCGCAAATAGCAAGTGCGTCTGCAAACGGATTACCTCTCTCAATATTGGTACACGCATCACTAGATGTCCGTTCTTCAGTACCAACAGGTGCATGATCTCCATCACCAATCAAATTGTCTTTTGCAAGATCACTGCCCAAAGCACAACTTGGTGCATCTCCTTCATAATCAACAACTTGATCATCTACACCTTTCTTGCTTCCAACATTCACAATTGATAAATGTTCATCAATCACATCTTTGCTCGGTCGATCAACACTGGGATGTTCGTTGTTAAATTGTTGTTCAACACGTTGATCTCCTTCAACATCCACTCTCACAGGTGTAACATTTTCATGCGCTTCATCATGAGCAGCATTAATATCCGATAGATTCTCAAATGAGTAATTCATCCTATCATATTGTCGAGACTTCATAATGGAGCCATCGTCTGTTCCATTTGATTTGTCGACAATCTTGAACAACTCTTGAAACTTCTCATCAAAATATTCCTAGAATAAAATTACTAACAATGATTAATCTAAATAACATTAGCACAGAAAAAAAAAAAGACTTCTCTATAAATTAGCTTACCTCGACTTTTCCAAAAACTTCATCAACAATAGCATATCGCTCATCCTCTTTAAACTGCGCAACAACTTCTTTCACAATTATTTTTCTTTCTGCTTTTGCAGGACTTTTAACCTCGCTCGTTACCCTCTAGTATAGAGACACAAAACAAAACTTCAGTTACAAAATAATGCTGAAGTTCATCACAAAGAGAAACAAAACTTAAGCTACTAGAATACTGAAGTTCGGGAAAAACAGAACAAAACTTCAGCTACTAGAATGCTGAAGTTCATCACAAAGAGAACAAAAACTTCAGCTACTATAATGATGAAGTTCAGGAAAAACAGAACAAAACTTCAGATACTAGAATGCTGAAGTTCATCCCAAAGAGAACAAAAATTTCAGCTACTAGAACGCTGAAGTTCAGCAAAAAAAAATTTCAGCTACTAGAATGCTGAAGTTCATCACAAAGAGAACAAAAATTTCAGCTACTAGAATGCTGAAGTTCAGGAAAAACAAAATAAAACTTCAGCTACTAGAATGCTGAAGTTCATCACAAAAAGAACAAAAACTNCTGTAGTTTTACAAAAACACAAAAAAAAAAAAAAAAAAATTCAGCACAAAACTTACAAAACATATTGTATTGACTAATTTATTGTCAAACGCCGTTGTAGAACGGTTAGAACGACTCTGGGTACGAGGTGCTCACCAGTTGAAGTTCGACGAGTTTCTTTTGATCTACTCTGACTACGTGGTGATTCACCAATTGAAGGAACCGCATTAACTACCCTTGAACGAATCCGGCTGCATGGCAATTGTCCAATCAAAGGCATTGAATTCAATTCCTCTTCTGTAGGAATTATATCTAATACCTTAAAATTCTGATATTCCTGTTTAATACAAAAAAAGAATATTATGAAAATAAAATAAAAGTAATACATCAACATATTAACAAAACTACAAAAAATAAAAAAATATTCACTTACAGAATGATTACTGAAATATTTCTCAAGTTCTTTATATTTAGGCTCTCCCACACATACATAATGTAACATCCTGGGAACCTGAGGGGAATCAAGTTACTCGTCGTCTTTAATATACCTCTTCCGAAGATCGGGAAAACGCTCATAGAACCAAACACATAATGGATATGGAAATCCACCAACATTATACTCAGTTGAATGTTCGTTGGATTGGTTATCCAATGCATGTTTCATTGACGTAATGAGCTTCTCATAAGACACATTACCCTAAGGATAATCAGCACAAGCATTATCATCTTCGACAATGACTGCATAATCCTCTAGCACCGTTGATTCATTCTTTTTACCAAATAAAACAGACTCCACAACAAGAATTTCCATAAGTTTAACAGCATCTTCATCATTCTCACATACATGTTTGAAATTTACATTATCCTTATGAATTTCATTACGGGACACAAAATCTTGAATGTCCTTCAATGTCACACCCTTAGGCTTACCAAAATATCGTTTCAAAATCGTGCTCTCTCGTTTAGATGATTTTTCAACATTATGTGCGGTGATCCTCAAACAGCACATAATGTGAAAGTCCTCAAAGGTGAACGATACATTATGCCCAAAAATTTTGAAACTAATGGAGTCTCGATCATTGGTGAATATTCGAGAAAGACACAAGCAATGAACCAACTTCTTTATTAGTTTTTTTATCCTTAATGAAATGATTTATAGTCACACAAAATTTTATGATTATTTTAGATCACAAATTTCAAAAATATTTATTTATTTTTACATTAACTAAAGGTAGGACTGAGCTTCAATTAATAGTGATCCTTGAATTTTAGTACTAGACGAAGATCTGGCAAAGAAAAATATGCAAAGCAGCATATGAGCTTCAATTACCTAGAGTTTTATAGCCCAGTTAAGTAAATCAACTAACAAAAAAGATTTTAAGCTAGATGTCAAAATGCAAGAGGAGAATGATACTAAAATCCCCATTTTTATTGTAATTAATCATTCTGCTGATCCTGAACCTTTCAGCATAAACCGAGTACATTGGGGGATGAGCACTTGATTAATTTATCTTAGAAGGAGATTTTATTTCATTCAACAAATGCTATAGTATAGTTTTTCATTTTTTTTTTTTTTTAAAAAAAAGTCAAAAGAATCTGCGATTGTCGTCCTTTTTTTATTCAGATTGTTCGCAGTTTCAAAACAGAGTTACTTTCCTTTAATCACAATTAATAAAACGTGTTTGCTTGTTGTATTATAACTATTTATGCTATAAATAACTGTTTCAACAAAATAACGTATTAGTACATGACTTGAAATGAACTAAGTCTCAGAAGTAATATACGTTTACCGTGTTGTATACGGTAGAAACAGCGCCGGCTTAAGGGTGAAGCGGATGAAGCCACCGCTTGAGGCCTCAAAATATAGAAGGCCCCAATATTATTATTATTATTATTATTATTATTATTATTATTATTATTATTATTATTATTATTATTATTATTATTATTATTATTATTATTATAACATGGCGTAATTTTGTAAATTACCATTTAAGGTCTCAAAATATATATTTTTTACTTTTTTTAAATTTGGTTGAAACTATTCTAATAAGTGAGTAGATTATGAAAAATTTATTATGAGATTTCTGTTACTATATGATGTTTCTTTCGCTTTGTTTTTTTGTTATTATTGTTTTTCTATTGCTTTCTTTTCATTTTTTTTTGAGCCGGGGGTCTATCACAAACAGTTTCTCTACCTTCTAAGTAAGGGTAAGGTCTTCGTACATACTATCTTCTCCGAACTTCACTTTTAAAATTATACTGAATTTGTTATTCAGTATTTAGTATTTTTTTTTTACCTTCCTTCTTCAACTCCAATTTTTCCAGGCACAACAATTTCATCTTTTTGTTTCTGACCATTTTCCTTTCTGATTTTAGCTCTTCTGAATTAGTTATTATTATTTTTATCTCTCTGATTGGTCTATCGACCATAAAGTAAGTCTTTTTGTGGCTTATTAGTCATTGATATATGAAAATTATGAAATAAGCTTAGGGGCCTTTCATTATGGTTCGGCTTTAGGCCACTCAATTCATTAAACCGCTCCTGGGTAGAAATGGGGGCCACCCGATTTTACTATTCGATCGAGATTGGGACATTGCATCGAAAAGTTGAGGCATTGAATTCGAGATCGAAGTCTCTTCCTAGATCGATATCGGTATAAATCGAAGCCAAGGAAGTTAGATTCCGAGTAACGTCGGGGATAGCTTAGTAACGAAAAAGCGAGATATCCGTGATTGGTCGAGGATCATGGCGTGAATCTCGAAACGGATGAGATCAAAGGCGGTTAATTAGATGATTATACGATTTCCTTCTGTAGTTAGAGTTATACCATAAGTATAGTTTTTCTACTATATAAAGAGGAGTCTTAATCATTTGTAAGCAACATTATCTACTGAGAAAAAAGCAATTAAACTCCTTCTTTCTTACTTGTGCCATTGTTCATCGTTTTTATTCCGTTTTTACCATTCTTACACTTGTCAGTTCGAGGGTATCTTAACTCGAGGTTGAAGTTCTATCTGCACACTGATTTGATTTATTTACAGTCTAATTCTGTCATTTATTTTCGCATTTATCAATTGGTATTGCGTGAAATCACATATTCTTAAAACCGCGATATAAGTTTAATTGTTATCCAAATTTTAGGGTAAACAGTTTGGCGTCCACCGTGGGGCTAAGGATAATAGTGATTATTCAATAATGATTTCGATAACACACACTACTTTACGCTTGTTCTTGTCGAGTATTTATATTTTCAGGATAAAATATGTCAAACTCACAAACAACACCCACACATGGTGATAATGGCTTCGGATTTCACGGGGAAAACGACAATCTAGTTGCTCCAAGGATCGAGGTGCTACAAGCTGATCTCGAGGGAGCACCGATTGCCAATCCAGTCGACGCCAGTTCGCACATCGCTCTAAATGCGAATCTGGCTCGGACCCCGAAGGGAGTGTATGCAAAGAAGGCCGATCTGGTGGTCGAGGTACACAAGGCAGAGGAGATGGAGGAGTCACTCTCCAAGTGATATTCGAGATGCTACAGGATTAACAAGCTGCTATTGTACAATTACAAAATCAACATCGAACGCCAAGTGAGGTCGAACCGAAAGCCGCCCGCCGGACTGAGCCAGTACCAGAAAGGTCGAATGCCAGTGAATTGGGGACTGGCCCTGCAATAATGAAGATGCTCGAGGAGCTCACCAAACGAATTGAACCGGGAGCAAAGAAAATTGAGGCAAATGATAAGAAAGTAGAAACGTACAACTCCCGGGTTGACCAAATATCGGGGGTACCGCCAATTTTGAAAGGGGTGGATTCAAAAAAATTTGTACAGAAGTCGTTTCCTCCAAGTGCGGCTCCGAATCCCATTCCCAAGAAATTTCGTATGCCAGAAATCCCTAAGACATTGGGACCACCGATCCCAACGAGCATGTCACCTCCTATACATGCGCCATCAAAGGTAACAATTTGAAAGATGATGAGATCGAGTATGTTCTATTGAAGAAGTTCGGAGAGACTCTATCGAAGGGGGCAATGATTTGGTACCATAATCTACCGCCAAATTACATTGACTTACTCTCCATGCTTGCGGATTCTTTTGTAAAGGCACATGCCGGGGCCATAAAGGTTGCGACAAGGAAATTGGACCTTTTCAAGGTAAAACAGAAGGATAACGAAATGCTTAGGGAGTTCATGTCTCGATTCCAAATGGAACACATGGAGTTGCCACCGGTCACAGATGATTGGATTGTTCAAGCCTTCACTCAAGGGTTGAATGAACGAAGTTCGATAGCTTCACGTCAACTGAAGCAAAACTTGATTGAATATCCGGCGGTAACTTGGTCTGATGTACATAATCGGTACCAGTCAAAGATCAGAGTCGAGGATGGCCAATTGGGAACTCCTTCCGGTTCCATATATCTGAACAGGCCCCCAGGCAGAAACCATAGAGATATCGATAGGGAACCTCAGTCGAACAGAGACCGATATCAACCATACAACGCAGATCGCAGGAACTGCGGTCCTGGGGGCAATTCTACCTGAAACGATCGAAGGAACGATTGAGGACAGAGTTCTAGGGGACTTATGAGCAAAAGTGTTTTTAATAAGAATGCCAATCCCACAGAGGCACCACGATTATCGAAGTATAATTTCAATATCAACACATCAGGTATTGTATCGGCAATTGGGAGAATCAAAGATACTAGGTGGCCCGGACCCATACAAACTGATCCTTCCCAAAGAAATCCCAATTTAATGTGCAAGTATCACGGCACACATGGCCACAAAACCGAAGATTTTAGGCAAATGAGGGAGGAGGTACTCCGTCTATTCAATAAGGGCCACCTTTGAGAGTTCTTAAGTGATTGATCCAAAATCCATTTCATAGAAAGTGACGCCAACAACATAAACGAACAGGAAGAGCCATAAGAGGTGATCCATATGATCATCGGCGAGGTCGATATTCCACAAGGGCCCGCGTTCAAACGCACCAAAATATCAATTATTAGGGAAAAAGGGACCCGAGATTACGTGCCGAAAAGCACCGTATCATTCAACGATGAGGAAGCAGAAGGAATTTATCAACCCCACAATGATGCTCTGGTGATCTCTATCCTTATGAATAAAATTCAAGTTAAGCGTGTTTTAATCGATCCAGGTAGCTCGGAAATATCATCTGATCAAAGGTCGTGGAGCAGCTCGGCCTACAAGATCAGATCGTACCTGCAGCTCCAGTCCTGAATGGTTTCAACATGCCCAGCAAAACAACTAAAGGTGAAATCATTTTACTGGTGAACGTAGCTAGAACGATACAAGAAACCAAATTCCATGTAATCGAGGGCGACATGAGGTACAACGCCCTGCTCGGGAGGCCCTGGATTCACAACATGAGGGCAGTCCCTTCGAATTTCCACCAAATGTTGAAATTCCCAATGTCGGGCGGGGTGAAAATGGTATATGGAGAGAAACATGCTGCAAATGAAATGTTCGCATTCGATGAGGTAATACTGATATTGGCACTTTCAACGACAAAGAGATCGGAGGTCAAAGGAAAATAGGAGGACAAATAGCAACACAACCACCAGCCTCGATTGAATCCAAAAAGTAGGGAATGGAAGAATAAGACGACGATTATTGGATCCCTCGATCCTTCATTATTCCCGAAGATTCCGACGCCACCAAATCAACAGTCGAAGAGCTGGAACAGGTTATATTGATCGAATATCTGCCCGAACGAAAATTATACCTGGGTACGAGGTTAACCCCCGAACTCAAGAAGAAACTCATTAAATTTCTTATTGATAACATGGATTGTTTTGCTTGGTCCACTTAGATATGACAGGGATCCCATCGGAGATAATAACACATCGATTGAATCTGAACCCGAAGTTCAGGTCGGTGAAACAAAATAGAAGGCTTCAGTCCCAGGTAAAACATGCATTCATCAACGACAGGGTAACTAAGCTTCTCAAAACAGGATCCATTCGGGAAGTAAAATATCCCGAATGGTTAGCAAATGTAGTTGTAGTCCCTAAAAAGGGGAACAAACTTAGGATGTGCGTAGATTATAAAGATTTAAACAGAGCATGTCCCAAAGACTTTTTTTCTCTGCCGAACATCGATCGCATGATCGATGCTATGGCCGGCCACTAGATCCTTAGTTTTCTCGACGCCTACTCCGGGTACAATCAAATTCAAATGAACTCGGAGGATCCGGAAAAAACCTCATTCATCACTAAGTATGGCACATACTGTTATAACGTAATGCCATTTGGACTAAAAAATGGTGGTGCTACCTATCAACACTTAGTAAACAAAATGTTCGAAGAAAAAATAGGTAAATCAATGGAGGTATATATTGACGACATGCTAGTTAAGTCCCTGAGCGTAGAGGACCATTTGACGCATTTGCAGGAAACGTTCGACATATTGAGAAAATACAACATGAAGCTCAACCCCGAGAAATATGCTTACAGGGTTGGTTCAGGCAAGTTCCTCGGCTTTATGGTGTCAAATCGGCGTATCAAGATCAATCCCGATAAAATCAAGGCTATCGAAGACATCACAGTCGTGCACAGTGTTAAGGTCGTGTAAAGGATGACAGGACGGATAGCCTTCTTAGGCTGATGCATTTCGAAGCCACAGGTTCTTCTCGCTGCTCAGAAAGAAGAACAATTTTGCTTGGACCCCAGAATGTCAACAAGCGTTGGAAGAATTGAAATGATACCTCTCGATTCCACCATTGCTTCATACTCCAAAAAATGACGAACAACTCTACCTATACTTAGCAGTATTAGAAGTCCCAGTAAGTGGTTTCCTAGTTCGAGAAGAGCAAGATATGCAATTTCCCATTTATTATGTAAGTTGAACTTTAGGCGAGGCCGAAACCCTGTACCCGTACTTAGAAAAATTGGCACTTTCTCTAATAAGCGCCTCTAGGAAACTAAAACTATATTTTCAATGTCACCTGATATGTGTGATAACCACTTATCCTCTTCGTAATATTTTACATAAGCCCGAGATATCGGGCTAATTGGCCAAATAGGCCGTCGAACTCAGTGGGTATGATATCGAGTATCTACCTCGAACAGCCATCAAGTCTCAAATTTTAGCATACTTCATGGCCGACTTCACGCCAGCCCTCGTACCCGAAGTCGGAAAAGAACTTTTGATAAAATCGGGTACATCATCAAGGGTGTGTACCCTTTTTACAGATGGTTCTTCAAATGTGAAAGGGTCTAGGATAGGAATCGTTTTGAAGCCGCCCACGGGCAATACAATTAGGAAATCTATCAAAACCTCTAAATTGACTAAAAATAAGGTCGAGTACGAGGCCATGATTTCAAGTATCGAACTGGCTAAATGCTTGAGAGCGGAATTCATCAAGGTCAAATGCGACTCCTTACTGGTGGTAAACAAAGTTAACAGAACCTTCGAGATTCGAGAGGATCGAATGCTAAGGTATTTGGATAAATTGCATGTAACATTACATCGTTTTAAATAACCTAAGGGTCGATGAGCTCGATTCGAAACCCGACTCGAAGACTGAGCCCTAAACGATTAACTAAAGCGCCTCGGGGCCAAATGCGTAAGAGCCTAAGTCGCCAGCTACATCAAAGGTCGTACTAACCCAATGCGTAAGAGCCCACGGGCAAGCCTTAAAAAGCCTCAAGGCCAATTTATAACCCTAAGGATTTCATTTCGAAGTCCAATTCATCGGACTAATCATCAACAGACATCAAAATCTATTTCGAGAAACCAAGAAAAAACAAGGATTAACGAAAAGTCTTTTACATATGATGAAGGTCCACCAAGCATATTTACATAGCCCAAAGTCAGAGCCTTTGCACAGGAAAAAAGGATAAACAAGAACCTAATCTACCGGTAGGGTGTGCCTTCAACCGCTCCCTTGGAGGTTATGCTTTCAGCGGCTTGGCCCTCGGCCCCCAGGTCTACAACGACCTCTTCCCCCTCGGGAACTCCGCCCTCATCTTCATCATCTTCTGAGCCACTGCGAGAATCATTCTCGGAAGCAAGCAGAGTCGTCGACTCCTTTTCTAGGGTCTTCACCCTCTCAATCTCAGCAGAAAAATCGAGGCCCCCCGCATGTATATCCTTGAGAGCCTGCTTCCGAGACTTTAATCGAGCATGCTCCAGAGCTCGGGAAATTTTAAGTTCGGCCTCGTCAGCTGCTTTCCTGGTCTGAGTGTTCGCAGCAGCAACGTCATCTTTATACGAGGATATGAGCGCGTCGGCCTCAGCCTTAATTGAAGATAGCATGGTGACCGATTCAGCATAAAGATCATTATACCTACAACTCTCAGCCCTAGCACCCCGAAGGAGATACTCAATCAAGGATAACTCCCCATGGAGGGTGTCTCTCTCCGAGGTTATTTCGTTCACACGCTACTTAAATCCCAGGGTCTCAGCATCCTTGGCTCTGAATCCCTCCCGCATCATGATATCTTTCTCCTTAAGCTACAAAGATCAGCCCGAACATGTTAAATGTTGAAATCAGGCAGGAACAAAAGCAAAACATACGAAGGTCACGTTACCTGTCCATCAAAGTCGCTCCGTTCCCGAGATACCGTTTATAAACGAGCTCGGAGGATTGTTGATACCCAATTTTTCCTCAAACTATATTTAAATTTGCATATATACCTTCAAAATCACTTTTTATAATAACTTATATTTTTCCGTAATTTTTCATATTTTTATTAGATTCTTTTCCAATTTATTCAGTATTTTTATATTCAATAACTATTCATAAATTGTATTATAAATAATTTCAAAAATATTTCCCAGCTCAATATATCATTTTTAATCCTATTAGGATTTAATCATTTCACAAATTAGCCAATTTGGCCTTATTTGACCATAATTACAATAAATTTGCAATTATAGCCTAGTTATACATTTTATACTATTTTAATTCAATAATTAGTCATTTTATATTTTAAACACTAGTAATTACCTTAATCTCATCTATTTAGCATTAAGTTAATTTTATGTAATTATTAGCTATTTTTTTTATTAATTATTTATCTATTTAATCGAGTATTTAACAATTAGTCATGTCCTATTTAAATTATAGCCTAATTTAACTTAACTCCAACCCAATTGAAACCATCCCAATTACATAACCCAATACCCAATCCCAAACCTAAATCTACCCGACCCAACGTCTAAACAAATCCTGGTCGTTGATCAAAGACGAACGGCCCAAAAATGACCTTCCTTAATTAAACCTAGACCTCCCCCCCCCCCTTACCCCTCATTCACTCGGTCTCTCTATCTCTCTACTCTTTCTCTCTATCTCTCTAAGTTTCTTCCAGAGACTTCCTGTCCCTATGGCTCCGATGAACCTCTTCGTCTTCTCCGGTCGTCTCTTTGCCGGAGACCATGAAGCCCTCATCATCTTCCTGCCTCCTATGGTTCCTTCACGCTGATAATTCAATCCCTAAGGCCCTCAAAGGACGAAGACCAGTCTCCTCACACCTATGGTCTGTTCCTGCTTGCTTCCGGCCTCCAGGGCTCGATTATGAGTAAGATCTTTCCATCTTTGGCCAAAACCTATGGGTTTCTAGGCCGGTATGTTTATCTCTGGGTTCACCCTTCAAATCCTAACTTTTGAATCTTCCGATTCTTTTAGATCTGTAATAGATCTATGGATACTATGAGGTTTTCTTATGTTTTCTTTAAAGAATCTCCCATCTCTTGAACGATTTCCTCATTTTTCATACTAGGGTTTCAAAACCTTTTTTGCAAAATGATTTCTTTGGATTTTAAACAATTACTTTATGATTTTGAGCATGTTTAAACGTCACTTGAGTCTTCTCTTTTTTTTTGAGCCATTTTAGTTAAGAAACCCTAATACTTCTGGGTTCGATTTGAAGGTTTGAATCTGTTTGCAATGTTGTTTGCATGAACTTTCTGGATTTTTTACGAATGCCCTATGTGTTCTATACTTCTTGCGCTGATTTGTTGTTAAGGTTTTCTGAATCTCTACTGCCCATTTAGCTACTTGCTTAGGGTTTCTCTCACTTTTGTTAAACACATGTTATTTATCGACTAGTAAGTCTGATTATTCGTTTTATTGATTACTGGTTCTGAGCATTTGTCGTAAAGTTGTAATATCTTCCTTGAATCTGTGACTCCGTGTATTCTCCTGATAGCTCTCTACTGATTTTTGAATTATTTCCTTGATTGTGTAAGGATTTCCTTAGTTAGTATTGACCCCTGTAATTTTTCAATCTCATGCGTAATTCTCTGAACCAATTTTTCGGAATTAAAATTGTATCCCACCCTATTTATATGCACAAACATGTTGTTAATTACTTGACATATACTTTCCTTATTTGAAATATTCTGTATCCAGTCCTTATTATATGCCACATGCTTATACTATGGTAAAATCTGTCTTGTGATTGATTTCTTTCCTTGTTTAATATGACTTGTATCCGTTTGAACATGACTCCCTAATTAAAGGGAGTCCAGTTCTTTAATTGATTCTGTTTGAGGTTCTTCATAAAACTCTGCTAAATTATTGTTTCCTACCTTATTTCTATGGCTTGTTTAAGACTATAAATGCCTCTGCTCTCATTAGCATAAGAGACGAACATAGAACTTGTTCTATTCTCTCTTGCTCACACACACACACACAATCTACTATTCTTCTCTCGATTGTTTGCTATTGCTAGTCGGCTGGAAGCCAAGACTAGATATTCTACCTGCCTCTTACTCTGTATTTGCTGCCTTCAACTAGTATATTTCCAGTTTATATTTAAAGTCTCCAAAACAACATGTTTCTCTGGTTATTACGATGCACCCTGCTTCTGGTTTCCTTTTACTTATGGTTATGTTGTCCTACTTGCAACTAGTTTCACATATTATGTTGTTGGTTTTGGGTATCTCCTCCCTTACAGCCTCTTCATGCAATCCCTAGGATACTATAACTGCCTTGTATGTTACTTAACATGTGTTTCTTAAACCTATGTGTAATTATGTCCTACCCTCTCCCAGTACTCCCTCGAGTCTGATTATGTTTAGATCTTGGCATGAATTCTTGGTGACTAACTGTGTTGTTGACCGGTCAGACTCAATACTAGTCTGTGACACTCTAACACTTCTCTAATTCTAATTTGTTTCTATGTGTCCCCAATCCCCATTGTCCTAGAGTGAAATCTATGTTTGAATGTGCTGAATCTGTGCGAGTTGTTTGTTGCTTTCCAAAGATGTTTACATTATATTCAAGTTGTTTCATTACTGATAAAAACCTTTTCAGAAAACTTCTTTATTTACTGAATCAATCCAGCGTTGTTTTGTGTCAAAATCTTTTCAAATCTATCTCCTGCACTTCACTTGATTCCTAGACCTTTAATTTCTGCCCCCTCAGTGTGAGCACTGCTTTGGGACCTTGAGTTCCCTCTGAACTCTGACACACTGAGGCTGGTATTTCCAAACTGCACATGTTTAACTTCTGGTTACTAACTCTGGGTGTGAGCGTTGTCCGGGAGCCGTTGAGGTCCTTAGGGAACTTTGACACACCCGGACTGTGAAAAGGCTATGAATACCATATGGCAATGAGGTTTAGAGGATTTGGGCCTATTTGAAGGCTCCCTATAGAATAACTTCCCATTTCTCATTTCTGGTTATGTAATTCATAATCCTTGGCCTGTAATAATTTGTAAATAATTCTGGGGCTGGATAGTGAAACGGGAAGGGTAACTATGCGTGCCTAGCTATTACAAGGGTAGAAACCATGCTTAGGTTTTTTATTCCCTACCTGTGCAATAGAGATCCTGTGTAGGTTCATGTGTCCATGCATTAGATATCATGCTACTTTGGATTTATGTGTATTGTATTCAACATCTAATCTACGCTTAGAAATCCTGCCTATAGGATAAATAAAACAATAAAATAAACTGCTATTACGTGATTCTGTCCATGTAAACATGTTCTGAAACTTCATTAGAAGTCCTGTTCTAGGATAAATAAACTGCAATCATGTCTCACCATGCCTGCGCACTTAGAAATCCTGTCCCTAGGATAACATTAACAAGTTGTACTCTTGCTATTCCTTAAGCGGTGCATAATGTTGTGATTTTATGTGCATTTAGAAATCCTGTTTAGGTTACTATGCATCATGCTGCATTAGACATCATGTTATAGGATCGTACTCATTTAACTGCACTTAGTCTATATACACATATCTAAAACAGTCCCTTGTTCTAAACAACTAGTAATTAGTCCTTGCACATCTTCAACACCCAGAATTGCCTATTATTAGCTATAAACAACCTAGAGTCGTTAACAAATCTGAATAACTGTTACATGTTATCCTACACCTAGGCAAGCCTTAGGTAATCGACTTAAATAAAACTAGAACTGTCATTTGTAATTAGTGTCCAACTGTCAGCATGCTTAAAACCAGTAGGCAAGTTTGATTAAAACTTCCTCTCTGAGTTAGGCAATGAATCTGTCTTTGTTATTATCACTTAGACACCATGCGTAGGATCTGAATCTGGACCTTAATTGTGTATGAGACATGCTGTTTATGTGCACTGTTTGTGGAGGTATTTGAGCCATTTTCTGTTTATGTGCTACCCCCTTTATCTGCAGTTCTACTTGTTCATTATATGTCGCCTTAGCATTTTCACCTTTAAAACCTGAGGGTATGTCTAGCACCTCCTTTAGGATAGGAGTCTATTTCCTCCGGGACTGATAAGAAGGGACGGGTAACAGCATGCAATAGAGGTCAATACTAACATTCCATTTAGTTACTTTCATGGCGTGGGAAAGGGTAGAATATGGATATGATGACCGGTGCGCTAATACCACGTGTAGCCCCTCTTCGAGGAGTGATTACCGGTTATTGCATTGATTTGATCCATATTATTATAAGCCTAGGATAACTTTTATACGCTCAGATTGTAATCCTTGCAAAAGCTAATTTTCTTTACTGTTTTCAAACATCTGCATGCTTAAGACTTAAATCCCCTCTTACTTGAGCCTTTATTTGTTTGTTTCTAAGCCGTAAAAATTCACAGAAACCATTTAGCCGGGAACCACACTTGTGGATCCTGAGGGGTGCCTAACACCTTCCCCTTAGGATAATTTCAAGCCCTTACCCAATCTCTGGTTAGTAATGTAGTTGTAATTGAACCCCTTAGGTGCCCTAACACATTGTTAAAATCGTTAGGTGGCGACTCTTCAAGATATGCAAATCCCTTTCCCAAAAGGAACGAGTTGTCTCAACCCATGTCATAAACCCTTTTCAACCGGGCCCCGAAAGGAGCACTAAGGGGAAAAAAGGGGGGCGTGAATGCATGGCGACTCTGCTGGGGATATCCAGGCTTTTACCATTTCAAATTGTTTCGTGAATTTGTGCCGTTATTTTTGTTTAAATACCTACACCCTTTCCTCTTCCCTTTACATGCAATTAATTGTTTACTTCAGGAATTTACTTTTCCTCAAAGACGAAACTGACATGTCTCTTTGTTTTCTTTTGTAACTGTTTTAAATCATTACTGTTGTTTTTACCGCTTTCTTTAACGTGCAAATACGTGACAACTTGTTTTAATACTTATTATTGCATAACCATGCTCAACATTCATACTCCACTTGTGCCAAACAAAATACCATAGCAACGCTTGATGAGTGGTTGCGCTCTTCCTATATTATTACCTACTAAATTCGGAAAGGCTTATTTGCGGTAAAACTAGTCGATCATCGGTGCAGTCGACGGTTCCGTGCCTTTCCCCCTTGAGTTGTCCATACAAGGGTACCAGTCTAAAACCCCATAGAAACGTTACTCTGTTGCACTGTTGCATGCATCATGGTCAGACCTAGTCGATCTAAAGTGTCGTCCGCACGATAGTTTTTAATATAGCCTTATCCAAAGTCCACTGGGTTTCCCTAAACCCAAACAGACGCCCTCACGTTCTGTGCACTTATTTGGAGAACTAAATGCTTCCTGCTAATTATTGACGTTAAATAGTCCAGTCCGGTGGGGGTATGGGCCTAACCTTATTTTCTTTGCAGAAAAATGAGGCACGAAGTCCCTAGATTCGGCATGGTCTCCAATATCCACCCAAGACTATTGAGTTGGTGGGAGGATCTGCACTCTAGCTACAAAGCTATCGTCACTACCTGTTGCTGGGACTTCGCGAGCTGTGAAAACTGTACAAAGGAAATCAAGAATGCCGAGTCTAGGGAAGGTCCTTCTGGGACCAAGTAGATATGAGTGTCTTTATTGTTCTCTATCAATGTAATAAGGCCAATGGCCATTAGTGACTTTTATTTTTCGTCTATCGTTTTGGGATTTGTCTATTTTTTTATCAATAAAATGAGGCATTTAGCATTTTAAGTTCTCCAAATCAATTTGTCGCTAGGCCTATCTCGAGCACAAAAAGGTTCCCAACTTAGGACGCGCTTTGCATTTCCGCATTATGTGTTTAAATACCACAATATTCTTTTCATAATCCTCACTGACTTGGTTACCTTTTGTTTTTATTTCTTTTTCTTACTCCCCTCCCAAAGGTTAGTTCGTACATTCTGGCATCATCATCCTATCGCACAAGATCCAAGGGCCCTCCACCTACTCCTCCTCCTAGTCCTCCTAAGGGCAAAAACAAAGGCAAAAGTAAGATGGAAGAGTCCAGCGACACCAGAACGGAGAATATGATTGAACATTTTCCTTACTGGCACTGAAAACCTTCAAGGACAGGCGTAAAGCCCTCCTCACTGGTTGGCAGAGACCCTATTCGATCGTATGGACCTATTCCCATTTATGGCACAATATCCCAAGCAGTAAGGCTCTGTAGAGCTAGTCTCCCTTGAGATCTGCTACCGCAAAAGCTCTTTCTGCTGCTCCTACGGGTAGAGTCCACTGATAGCCGAGGTATTCAGGTCCTGCATGAAAGCATCTCACCACTTGAACAGAAATTGCTGAAGTTTCAGGAAGAACTCGATCAAGTCCGGAATCTGGCCAACCTGTCATTTTCCGTCAACATCCCCGACGTCAACCTTCCAAATGCTCAAAACCCCGTACCTCCACAAAATATCCCAAGACAGCAAAATCGTCCCGCACCTCACCATCACGCCACTCCCCCAAAGAGCCAAACTTTCCCGACGCAGTGCAATGCTTGCCACACCTCAAATAACACTCCACTACTCATCCCAGAACCTCAAAACCCCACAAAGGACCATTTCCACACCTATAACAATCACATCTATGTAGAAACCGTGACGCACTTCACTCCGCCTATCTCACAGGCATCCGAGTCTGACGGAAAGGACTTACTTATCAAGAACCTGGACGAGGAGCTTAAGAAACTGACCAACCGAGTCCAGGATGTTGAAGGAACCAAGGGAATTGAAGGGTTGAATTATGAAGACCTTTGTATACAACCTGATGTTGAACTGCCCGAGGGGTGCAAACCTCCAAAGTTTGAAATGTTTGACGGTACTGGTGATCTGAGAGTCCATCTGAGGACCTATTACGACAAGTTGGTTGGTGTTGGGAATGATGAAATAATCCGCATGAGGTTTTTCATGAGGAGTTTGAAGGGAGACGCACTGTCTTAGTACATCAGCCAAGACCCCAAGAAATGGTCAAACTGGGTAAGCATGGCGTCTTACTTTATGGACAGGTTTAGATTCAACACAGAGAATGCACCAGACGTGTTCTAGATTCAAAATTTTGAAGAAGAAACCCACAGAAACCTTTCACGAGTATGCTACTCGCTGGAGGTCCGAAGCCGCTAAAGTCAGACCTGCTCTAGAGGAAGAGCAGATGAACAAGTTCTTTGTCCGGGCTCAGGATCCGCAGTATTTTGAACGGTTAATGATGGTTGAAGGCCACAAGTTCTCTGGCATCATCAAATTGGGTGAGCGGATTGAAAAAGGTAAGCAGTATGGTTACAAATTTTGAAGCCTTGCAAGCCACTAACAAGGCTTTACAGTCCGGTGGTATGTCTAAGAAGAGAGACGTGGAAGCCGTAATGATTGCACAAAGAGCCAAGTCCCCACTCAAATACCAAGCTTATCCAACACCTCCACTCACATACCAAGCTCTACCACCTTCCTACCAGCCCTCACCAAACTACCAAGAACCCTCACTGAACTACCAAACTCCATCACCTTCCTACCCAGCTCCACCGTCCACCTAACAATCTCCGTCACCCATATATCAACCTGCTTCGTGCAGATACTCACAACCCGCCCCTGTCTACCACACATATAATTCCCAGCCATCCCATTATCAATCACCCCCAGCATGCCAAAACTTCCCTAGACCTCATCCCAGTTTTGATCACCGCCCTCCAAAGCAATACACCGCCATAGCCGAGCCCATTGACCAGCTGTATGAGAAGCTCAAAACTGCTGGTTATGTCACACCTATCCCTGCTGCCACCCCTGAGAAGCCTTCTCAGTGGGTTAACCCAAACAAATCTTGTGCATACCATTCCGGCATGAAAGGACACACCATCGAAGAATGCCGCTCTCTGAAGGACAAAATACAGGCTCTCATTGACAACAAGATTATTGTGGCAAAAGACCCCGCTCAAAACGTCCGCAACAATCCTTTGACATACCATAAGGGTGGAGGTATCCATATGATTGAAATAGAAAATGATTGGGATCCCGAGGAATCAATCGGGTTGATCGCAGAAGGCGATGACCCAAACAAACCTGCAGTCACTCCAAAACGATCATAGTCCAGATTCAAACATCTGAGGACGTTGAGGTGAATATGTATTTACCATTTGAGTTTGAAGCAGCGCCACCTGCAAAGTCACCAGTGCCAATTGAAGTTGAGTTTGCATCTCCAGCAAATGCACGGGCACCATTCGAGGTCGCAGTCTTGCCACCCCGAACACACGTTCCGTTTGAAGTAAGGATGACCGCAACAATTCCGGTGGCAATGTCAACCACGCCACCCTTCTATTCAAACGCTATCCCTTGGGACTACACAACTGAGGCGAGAAGGAAAGGCAAGATCGGGTCTGAGGGGGCTGTCGCAGCACAGGATATGACGAGAACTGGTAGGGTCTACACCCCTGAGCATCTGGCCAAATCAAGCAAGCAGGCTGCTAACCGGCCTCCCCTTATAACAGGTCCCGATGACCTTTGGAGAAAGGTACATGCTAAGGAGTATTCAGTAATCGACCAGCTGAACAAGACACCGGCACAGATATCCATCCTCTCTTTGCTACATAATTCTGAAACACACAGAAATGATTTGTTGAAAGTGTTGAGTGAAGCATATATGCCAAACAACATCTCTATCGGGGAAATGGCCAATATGGTAGGCCAGGTACTGGAGAGTCATAAAATCACTTTTCATGAGGACGAGCTACCACCTGAAGGATTGTGGCACAACAAAGCGTTGCACATCACCATGCAAAGCGAAGATCATTTCATCACAAGGATCTTGATCGATGAAGGTTCCAGTCTTAACATCTGTCCGTTGATAATACTCAAGAAATTGGGTAAAGGGCTCGGTAAGAACCTCTAAGGGATCACAAAACCCATAAAACTCAAGAAACATGGTACCACTTTCGGTCTAGGGTACGAGTACACTTGGCAGGAATTCAACGACTGGTCTCCACCTTGGCGCGGTCCCTATTACCCTTTGGAGAAGTCGATACCTCATCTTGAGCAGACTTTCAAGCAGGCCGACATTATTTACGAATCAGATGAAGAAGAAGAACTTGCAGCAATAAGAAGTTAGAGGACGAGGATATGGATTGCTATGTTGTTCTCGAGAAGGAGGGGGAGGAACTTCCGTACAGACTGTAAGCAAGGGGACATATCTCAAGAACTGGTCTATCAAGACGACCAAAGCCCGACGAGCCTCGGGGTAGCAAGGCTAAAACAAGCATTATTTATTGTTTTATTTACTAAATGATTTTCCTTTTCCTGCACTTTTAATTTCTGCAATAAGATCTTCAATGTTCAAAACAGTTATTCAATTCATCAAAGCATCTTCTAAATTTCTCTTTCGAATCCGATATTTATTGCTATTGTTTCCTCTCATTACTGTATTTATACAACATTACTATTACTTGTCTTGATGAACCAATGACCGTGACATGCAATGAGATAACGCAGGGAACGGATATTCAGACGAAGAAGACATACTTGACGAGATTGTCAAATAAGTTGAGAACTTTGAGAACAGACCTAAGTCCAACCTGGACGAGACCGAAGTTATCAACCTAAGAGATTCAGAAAACGTCAAGGAGACTCGCATCAGCATTCATTTGTCACCATCAGAAAAGAAAGAATACACATAGTTTCTAAAAGAGAATAAGAATGTATTTGCATGGTTGTATGATGACATGACTGGTCTAAGTACATCTATTGTGGCTCACAAACTGCCAACCAATCCAACGTGTCCACTGGTGAAACAAAAGCTCAGAAAGTTCAAACCTGACATGAGTTTGAAAATCAAAGAAGAAGTTACCAAGCAGATCAACGCCAAAGTTCTCCGGGTAATAGAGTACCTGACATGGTTAGCCAACATTGTACCTGTGCCAAAGAAGGACGGGAAGGTCAGAGTCTGCGTCGACTACCGGGATCTTAACCGGGCCAGTCCGAAAGATGACTTCCCTTTACCAAATACACACATTCTGATTGACAACTGCGCCAAGCATGAATTGCAGTCCTTCGTGGATTACTTCGCTGGTTATCACAAAATTTGGATGGATGAGGAAGATGCTGAGAAAACGGTGTTCATCACGCCGTGGGGAGTGTATATTTACAAGATGATTCCATTCAGCCTAAAGAATGCAGGGGCCACCTACATGAGTACCATGACCACCATATTCGATGACATGATTCACAAGGAGATAGAGGTATACGTGGATGATGTCATTATCAAATCAAAGAAAGTTTTTGATCACATGGAGAATTTGGGGAAGTTCTTCAATAGATTGCGAATATACAATCTGAAACTAAACCCCGTGAAGTGTGCATTCGGGGTTCCTGCTGGGAAGTTGTTGGGGTTTATTGTAAGCCGTCGGGGAATAGAATTGGATCCGTCAAAAGTCAAATCCATTCAAGAACTACCACCACCAAGGAACAAGAAAGATGTGATGAGTTTCTTGGGGAGGCTTAATTACATCAGCCGGCCAAAAACTTGTTGGTCCCAAACACACACGCATGTATACGTGGTCGACAAGTAATATAGGATTGTAAGTCCAGATATCGTACCTACAGAGACTTGTAATTAACTATCAATTAAACTAAACCCAAACAATTAATCTATTCAAGCGAACACTAAAGTATGAATATTTAACTAAAATTAATCTAGAATAGTAAACTATGAAATTAAAGAAACAAATTGGCGAAATTAGACACAAATTCAATAAGAGCCGATATTCTAGAGTTATGGGTTAGAAAACGATCCTGTTGAGTTTTCCACTTAAATCGTCTAATTAATTTATCTGGTTTATTGATTGACGATGTTAATATTGCTCGTAGCCTTCTCCCGAAGTACAACTCACCTATTCAAGCTAACCTAACGCCTATATTCCTATGAAATTAGGATTAACAAGAACGCATTAATAATTCCCGTATAATAACCAAGCAAGGCGATTAGGTATATTCCTATCCTAACCGCAAATCCGCTCCCCTGAAGGGTTAAGATCTTGCTCTACCCAATCTTATATGCAATCTAGAATTCCCTCTCCCGAGTTCAATCCTAGATTCGTAGGTAGTATTCAATTGGTGATCAAGCAATCAAATAATTAAGAAAAAGATTGAATAAATAAACCAATATGATAAAATAATAAGAATAATTCAAGCTTCAAACTACAACGTTCATGTAGCACCCAAAACTCTAGAGCTTATAAACTATGAAATTAAAGGAAGAGAAGAGAAGAAAAACTAGGTAGAAGCCTCCTCCAATCGTGGTGTATGTTCCTCCACGTGCATCCTCCCACGTGAATATCCTCAAAGTTGTGTTTTTGGGTCTATTTATATGTTTGGGACAAACCCTAAACGTGTAGGAGACTTCTATTCAAATCGAAAAACACTTAAAACCTTCAAAAATCAGATTGGACCGGACCAGGGACCAGGCTTTAAGCCCCAAACGCCCAGCTATAGCCTGGGCAGGCCTGGCGTTAGGGCTCTAACGCCCAGCTATATCCTGGTATGACCAGGCTTTATGGCTCAAACGCCCAGGTATAGCCCGGTTCACTTCTTTTTGACTTTTGAGCGTATTTTTGGCGTTTATGCATCCATTTAGCTCGGATTCCATCTCCAATTCACCTACACATGAAATAGACTTCATTATGCACATACGACGTGTATTTTTATCATTAACGCACACAAAACTTAAGGTACATAATGCTTTAAACTATGAATTCTAGCCACGCATCAACAGTTTACAGTCATCTGTGAGCCAATCTTTAAGTTGTTGAAGAAGGACGCTGCGACCAAGTGGACCGATGATTGTCAAAAGGCTTTCGATAGAATCAAGGAATATTTGCCAACACCTCCAGTCCTAGTACCGCCCGAGCCAGGCAGACCTCTGTTACTCTATCTTGCCGTGTTAGATGGAGCTTTCGGCTGCATTCTGGGGCAGCACGATGAAACGGGAATGAAGGAACAAGCTATTTATTACCTCAGCAAGAAGTTCACTCCATATGAGGCCCAGTATTCTCTGTTAGAGCATACTTGTTGTGCTCTAACTTGGGTCGCCCAAAAGCTGAGGCATTACTTCTGTGCCTACACAACATATCTCATATCAAGGATGGAGCCATTAAAGTACATCTTTCAGAAACCCATGCCCACAGGCAAGCTAGCCAAGTGGCAAATCCTGCTGAGCGAATTCGACATTGTTTACATGACTCAGAAGGCAATTAAAGACAAGATTTGGCAGACCATCTTGCTGAGAATACCGTAACGGAGAATACGAACCCCTGAAAACATATTTTCTTGATGAAGAGGTATCATTCATAGGAGAAGATATTGCAGAATCCTATGATAGTTGCAGAATGTTCTTTGATGGAGCAGCAAACTTCAACTGAGTCGGTATTGGAGCAGTCCTAGTATCAGAGACCGGTCAGCATTATCCGATATCCGCCAAACTCAAGTTCCCTTGCACCAACAATATGGCCGAATATGAAGTCGGCATCTTAAGGCTCAATATGGCCATTGACATGAGCGTCCATGAGTTGTTAGTGATTGGTGATTCAGACTTATTGGAACATCAGGTACAAGGAGAATGGGCAACAAAGAATTCCAAGATACCGTCGTATCTGCACCACGTACAAGAATTAATAAAGAGGTTCACAAAGATAGAATTCCGGCACGTCCTCAGAATCCAGAATGAGTTTGCTAACACATTGCCTACTTTGTCCTCAATGATCCAGCATCTGGAAAAGAATTTCATTGACCCTATTCCTATAAAGATCCATAATCAGCCAGCTTACTGTGCCCGTGTTGAAGAAGAAGCAGACGGAAATCCTTGATTTCATGACATCGATGAGTACTTGGCAAAAGGAGAATACCCCGAGCTTGCAAATTCCACTCAGAAATGCACACTTCGGAGATTGCCCAACAATTTCTTTCATAGCGGAGGAATCCTGTATAGGAGGACTCTCGATTTGGGGTTATTAAGGTGTGTTGACGCAAAAGAAGCATCAAAATTGTTGGAAAAAATTCATGCTGGGACCTGTGGCCCACATATGAACGGTTTTGTTCTAGCAAAGAAGATACTCAGAGCTGGTTACTTTTGGATGACTATGGAAACGGACTGCATCCAGTATGTTCGGAAGTGCCACCGCTGCCAGATACATGGGGATATGATAAAGGTGCCTCCAAGTGAGCTCAATGCAACCAGCTCACCATGGTTGTTCGCCGCTTGGGGTATGGGCATTATTGGACCAATCGAGCCTTCCGCCTCCAATGGCCACAGGTTCATTTTGGTCGCCATTGACTACTTCACTAATGGGTCGAAGCGGCCTCCTACAAAGCAGTTACTAAGAAAGTCGTGGTCGACTTTGTCCGCGACCGCATTGTTTGTCGGTTCGGAGTTCCCGAGTCAATCATCACCGACAATGGTTCTAATCTCAACAGTGACTTGATGAAATCTATGTGGGAAACTCTCAAGATCAAACACAAAAATTCCACAGTATACGGACCTCAGATGAATGGAGTCGTAGAGGCCGCTAACAAAAACATCAAGAAGATACTAAGGAAGATGATAGAAAGGCACAAGCAGTGGCATGAAAAGTTATCATTTGCTTTATTGGGATACCGCACCACTGTCCGCACATCAATAGGGGAAACTCCCTATATGCTAGTTTATGATACAGAGGCTGTTATTCATGCCGAAGTGGAGATTCCATCTCTAAGAATTATACAGGAAGCTGAGCTCAGCGATGCAGAGTGGGTAAGGAGCCGTTATGAGCAACTAGCCCTCATAGACGGGAAGAGAATGAATGTAGTATGTCATGGTCAACTATATTAGAACAGAATGTTCAGGTCCTTCGACAAGAAAGTCAAGCCGAGACGATTCACACCAGGGCAGCTGGTGTTAAAGAAAATCTTTCCGCATCAAGATGAAGCCAAGGGGAAGTTCTCTCCCAACTGGAAAGGTCCGTACATGGTTCATAGAGTGCTGACATGAGGAGAACTCATACTTGCAGAAATGGACGGAGAAGTTTGGCCGAAACCGATCAATTCAGATGGAGTAAAGCGCTACTATGTGTAATCTTTATGCTTTCTCAATGATGTAAATTGAACTACGCCTAACCTGATTACCGTTTAAGAGGGGATACGTAGGCAGCCCTATGGGTTCGGTCACAATTCAGTAAATATATATTTTTCCCCGCAATTGGAAACTGGGGCAGAATTTTGAGAAGGACCCTCAAAATTCGGAAGCGAGCAGCAGTCCACAAGCATTCACCCAGCCAACTGGGGCAGAATTTTGAGGAGGACCCTCAAAATTCTGAAACAAGTTCAGCCAATCGCCGCACGAGCAGCAGTTAGAGGCGTCCACCCAGCAAACTGGGGCAGAATTTTGAGGACCCTCAAAATTTCGCAGTAGGATAGATTGCAATGTCTCCAGCTGTGTCGCGTCGTTGGTTCATCTAAAACTATTTAAGGTTATATATTATACTTTTACAAAATCATGCATATTTATTTTTCTGAAACAGCTTGTTTAGCAAACGCTACCCCAATGATACATACAGTATCATCATGATCAAGCAAACGAGCCAAGCAGAGCCAGCGGGAATGCGAAATAACCTTCCCCCTTTACAAAACTCACTATCTTTCTTTAGATGCAGGCACAAAATTGCAAAAGCCCCAAAACATATTATCCGCTCAAAGGACAAACATTGTTCCTCAAACTCGTCGCACATGCCAACATTTATTATCAGCACAAATGATGCTTCATTATCACAATGCTCTACCGCGATTTAACACCAGCTAAGAATTTCTGTTGTCCTTCCTTAATATTGCATAAGGCTACCTTTCTGCCTTCCGAGGTTAAACGCTACCTCCATCTGCATTCGCTCTTGCATAAGGCTGACTTTCTGCCTTCCGAGGTTAAATGCTACCTCCATCTGCATTCGCATCTTGGATAAGGCTACCATTCTACCTTCCGAGGTTAAACGCTACCTCCATGTGCATTCGCATATTGCATAAGGCTACCTTTCTGCCTTCCGAGGCTAAACGCTGCCTCCCATTTACTTCTCAAAAGCAACCAATGCCTCTAGCATTATTTGTTGCGATTTCTTTTTGGGCTAATCTTTGCCCCTTTAATTCGCAAGACTAAGCTCTGTCTTGTCAGCATCATACTATTGCATCTTCAAGGGCTGAAATATCGCCAACTTATCCAAAGGCGTCATCGTTTGGAGGCACCATATTCATGGCCCGAGAAGACCATGTCATGGCCTGAGGACCTCTTTTATCAGTTTGCATATCATTATTCAAAGGCATCATGGTTCGGAGGCACCATCTTCATGGCCCGAGAACATCATTTCATGGCCTGCGAATCCTGTATCAAGCAATTCATGGCCCAGGACATCATGGTCTAAAGACGTCATCCTTAACCGTCCAAAGACAACATTCATAGTCCAACGAGAATTTGCATCATGTTTAAATTGCGCACGATATGTTTGTATTACTCATTTGCAGGTAACACGGCAAGCAACAACCATCATGGCAGGCGCGGTCCCGCCCCAGTTCTCCTAATTACCCCGTAAGCCGTTTATTCAATCAGTCCTATATGTTGCGTCTTTTCTTGTAAAATCTCCATCGGTATGCTTCGCCAATGGCTGCTGAACTATATACGGCCTGATTCCTGTAAAACTAGGAATATGTAGGCAGCCAAAAACCAGGGTGCGACCTGAACCTTTCAAGATATTTCCACTCAGTCAAAATTGGCCATCATATCTTTACCCGACAACTCTTTCATCCTTCCCGGGTAAAGAGGGGCAGTTGTTGATACCCAAATTTTCTTCAAACTATTTTAAAATTTGCATATATACCTTCAAAATCACTCTTTATAATAACTGATACTTTTCCGTAATTTTTCATATTTTTATTAAATTCTTTTCCAATTTATTCAGTATTTTTATATTCAATAATTATTCATAAATTATATTATAAATAATTTCAAAATATTTTCCAGCTCAATTTATCATTTTTAATTCTATTAGGATTTAATCATTTCATAAATTAGCCAATTTGGCATTATTTGACCACAATTACAATAAATTTGCAATTATAGCCTAGTTATACATTTTATACAATTTTAATGCAATAATTAGTCATTTTATATTTTAAACACTATTAATTACCTTAATTTAATATATTTAGCATTAATTTAATTTTATGTAATTATTAGCTATTTTTTTATTAATTATTTATCTATTTAATCGAGTATTTAACAATTAACCCTGTCCTATTTAAATTATAGCCTAATTTAACTTAACCCCAACCCAATTGAAACCATCCCAACTACATAACCCAATACCCAAGCCCAAACCTAAATCTACCCGACCCAACGTCTAATGAATCCTCGTCGTAGATCAAACTTGATCAACGGCCCAAAAATGACCTTCCTTAATTAAACCTAGCCCCCGACCCCTCATTCACTCGGTCTCTCTATCTCTCTATCTCTCTAAGTCTCTTCCATAGACTTCTTGTCCATATGTCTACGATGAACCTCTTCTTCTTCTCCGGTCGTCTCTTTGTCGGAGACCATGAAGCCCTCATCATCCTCCTGCCTCCTATGGTTCCTTCACGCCGATAATGCTATATCTAAGGCCCTCAAAGGATGAGGACCAGTCTCCTCACACCTATGGTCTGTTCCTGCTTGCTTCAGGCCTCCAGGGCTCGATTATGAGTAAGATCTTTCCATCTTTGGCCCAAACCTATGGGTTTCTAGGCTGGTATCTTCATCTCTGGGTTCACCCTTCAAACCCTAACTTCTGAATCTTCCGATTCTTTTAGATCTGTAGTAGATCTATGCATAGTATGAGGGTTTCCAATGTTTTCTTTAAAGAATCTCCCATCTCTTGAACGATTTCCTCATTTTTCATACTAGGGTTTCAAAACCCTTTTTGCAAAACGATTTCTTTGGATTTTCAACAATTACTTTATGATTTTGAGCATGTTTAAATGTCACCAGAGTCTTTTCTTTTGTTTGAGCCATTTTAGTTAAGAAACCCTAATACTTCTGGGTTCGATTTGAAGGTTTGAATCTGTTTGCAATGTTGTTTGCATGAACTTTCTGGATTTTTTACGAATGCCCTATGTGTTCTATGATTCTTGCCCTAATTTGTTTTTAAGGTTTTCTGAATCTCTACTGCCCTTTTAGCTACTTGCTTAGGGTTTCTCTCACTTTTGTTCAACACATGCTATTTATCGACTAGTAAGTCTGATTATTCGTTTTATTGATTACTGGTTCTGAGCATTTGTCGTAAAGTTGTAATATCTTCCTTGAATATGTGACTCTGTGTATTCTCCTAATAGCTCTCTACTGATTTTTGAATTATTTCCTTGATTGTGTGATGATGTCCTTAGTTAGTATTGACCTCTATAATTTTTCAATCTCATGCGTAATTCTCTGAACCAATTTTTCGGAATTAAAATTGTACCCCACCCTATTTATGTGCACAAACATGTTGTTAATTACTTGACATATACTTTCCTTATTTGAAATATTCTGTATCCAGTCCTTATTATATGCCACATGCTTTTACTATGGTAAAATCAGTCTTGTGATTGATTCCTTTCCTTGTTTAATATGACTTGTATCTGTTTGAACATGACTCCCTAATTAAAGGGAGTCCGGTTCTTTATGATTCTGATTGAGGTTCTTCCTAAAACTCTGCTAAATTATTGTTTCCTACCTTATTTCTCTAGCTTGTTTAAGACTATAAATGCCTCTGATCTCATTAGCATAAGAGACGAACATAGACCTTGTTCTATTCTCTCTTGCTCACACACACACAATCTACTATTCTTCTCTCGATTGTTTGCTATTGCTAGTTGGCTGGAAGCCAAGACTAGCTATTATACCTGCCTCTTATTCTGTATTTGCTGTCTTCAACTGGTATGTTTCCAGTTTATATTTACAGTCTCCAAAAAAACATGTTTCTCTGGTTATTACGATGCACCCTGCTTCTGGTTTCCTTTTACTTATGGTTATGTTGTCCTACGTGCAACTAGTTTCACATATTATGTTGTTTGGTTTTGGGTATCTCCTCTCTAATAGCCTCATCATGCAATCCCTAGGATACTCTAATTGCCTTTTATGTTACTTAACATGTGTTTCTTAAACCTATGTGTAATTATGTCATACCCTCTCCCAGTACTCCCTCGAATCTGATTATGTTTGGATCTTGGCATGAATTCTTGGTGACTAACTGTGTTGTTGACTTGTCAGACTCAATACTAGTCTGTGACACTCTAACACTTCTCTAATGCTAATATGTTTCTATGTGTCCCCAATCCCCATTGTCCCTGAGTGAAATCTATGTTTGAATGTGATGAATCTGTGTGAGTTGTTTGTTGCTTTACAAATATGTTTACATTATATTCAAGTTGTTTCATTACTGATCAAAACCTTTTCAAAAAACTTCTTTAT
>ML313959.1:0-11528 GCA_005239505.1 Nicotiana paniculata | reverse complement strand
GTCACTTTAAGTGGAGAAACTCCCGTACCCCCTTTGGGGCGTAATAAAAAGGGAGGTGTGACACGGGTCATTGTTGCTTTTGTTATTGTTCCCTTGCCGGGATTCCTATTTCTATTTTGTTTACCTCCTTGCTCTTGTTTGTGATTGTTGTTTGGGTGAGGAAGAGTGTTAAAGAACGAAGGGTGATGTCGTGCACTTGTCTTGGTAAGAATGAGAGTAATGCACGAAGGGTGATGCCGTTCACTTGTCTTGGTAAGAATGAGGGTAAAGCACAAAGGGTGATGTCGTGCACTTGTCTTGGTGAGAATGAGAGTAAAGCACGAAGGGTGATGCCGTGCATTGTTTGATATTGTCTCCCTTGTTGGGATGTTGAGATTACTGTTTTGTTCCCTTGCCGAGATTTAATTGTTTAATTAATGTTCCCTTGCCGGGATTTCTATTCTATTCTGTTACTCCCTTGCCCTTGTTTGTGATTGCTGTTTAGGTAAGGAAGAGTGATAAAGCACGAAGGGTGATGTCGTGCACTGTGAGGAAAGAGTGTAAAGCACGAAGGGTGATGTCGTGCCGTACGATGTACCATTCCGTACCATATTCATCGATTATACGATATACTGTGAGGAAAGAGAGTAAAAGCATGAAGGGTGATGCCGTACCATGATTCACATTAATTACATTATACATTTCATATTGAGGACGAGAGTAAAAGCACGAAGGTTGATGCTGTGAAAGTTTGTTGTTTCTTTTCCTTATTGAGATTAACTTATATGAAACTGTTATCTCCCCACAGCATGTCCCCCTTCCTTTATTCATTGTTTCCTCCCTATGTTCTTATCCATTTTGTATATGTATATCTATTTATTTGAACTGCACAGGTTTATTTGTTAGTCTGGTTCTAGCCTCATCACTACTTCGCCGAGGTTAGGCTAGGCACTTACTCAGTACATGGAGTCGATTGTACTGATGCTACACCTGCACTTCTTTATGTTGTGCAGATTACGCAGTCGGACCCGGAGGACATTATTAGTGGGAGTGTCTTCCAGCTTATCATTGAGGCTTCAAGGTTGTCACGACCCCAAATCCTAATCGGCCGTGATGGCACCTATCGTGGAACTAGGCTAGCCGACTACCGCGCTCTCTCAATTTCATTTGAAAATTTCCATTTTTATGTTAAGGAAATTCATAACAATATACAGGAAGTTCTTAATATAATAGGTGATTTTATATACAGTACTGTCATCCCCAAAACCCGGAGCCCACATGTCATGAGCATCTAATGAATTAAGTCAAAATAAAGTATCAAGGTACAAAACTCCGAATCAAATATAAATACAATAGGAAGGGAAAGCTGAGATGCTGCGAACGCTGAGCAACTACCTCTATGTCCCCACGATCCGGCTCCGCTGCGATATATATATATATATATGCTAATGCTCAATCTCTGCTCCTGAATCTGCACACAGAGGTGCAGGGAGTAATGTGAGTACGCCAACTCAGTAGTAATGGAGATAAATCAAGTCTAAGTAGCAAGGAATCACATAAAATTAATGTCACAATATACACAACCTTACTTTCCAAGAGTATACATAAATATACGAAATCATCATGCCTTCGAAATCAACTTCATAACAGTTCTCAAAACAGTGCACGTTTTTAGTAACTTTAAAACAAGGATTTGGTATGCAACGCATGCAATGAAATCATAAGTAGCCCCTCGGGCGAAAACATGTTTCATAAACAGCCCCTCGGGCATTTCCTCACAATCCCTCAGCACATCACAATCACTCAATCACTCGCGCTCGGTAGGTACCTGCGCTCACTGGGGGTGTGTACAGACTCCGGAGGGGCTCATTCAGCCCAAGCGCTAATATCACTCCTGAGGCCTGAAAGCCTCCTCACCATCACTCATGAGGCCTGAAAGAATCCTCACCATCACTCTTGGCCCTCGGCCACACTCGGTGGAGCCACTCAAAAATCCCCTCGGGCGAATCAGTAAAAAACATGGTACTCGACCCAAAACATCAGTTTAATCTCAAGTGGTGTAAATCATGCTGAGTGTCAAGTAAAACAGTATGCATAATGATGCTGAGTAAAACCATCAACAGGTAGTGAGGAAAACAACAGTAAAACACCCTCAAGGGTCTCAATAGATCGGCACGAGGCCCCAAACACGGCTTATAGCCCAAAATATTCCACAATTCTTTAGAACATAATTTAATATAAGTTTTTGAGTAAATATGCAAGTCATTAGTTGTCGCCGAGAGGAACTAATCCAATCCAAGAATCAGTACGCACCACATATCCGTCATCCGACATGTGCGCCATTCAAAATTTAGAGGGAAAAATATGTAGTCCGGGGTTCCATACCCTCAGGACTGAATTTATAACCATTACTTACCTCTATCGGGCCACGACACTAGTCTGAAATGCACTTGCCCCTCAAATTGGCTCCCGATTGCTCCGAATCTAGCCAAAACCAGTTGATATCATCAAAATATACTCATGGAACACAACCCAATCAAAAATTATCAAAATTAAACAAAATCTCGAAATTTGGCCAAACTCGAGCCCTGGGTCCGCATCTCGGAATCCAATAATTTTACATCATTAGAACCCTCGTCCTCTCCCGATTCTATACATACCAAGAACACCAAAATCGGACAACATTTGCCCACTCAAATCCTCAAAAGAAAAAAAAATTCCTTACTCCCATTTTTCCAACTTTTCTAACCCAAAACCTTAAATTTTCAAGCCTAATCTCAATAAAATATCTTAAGAACGGGATTAACAAATCAAGGATATCACCTTAGCCGAAGAACCTGGAAATACCGTCTCAAAACCCCCTTCAATGGACTCCTCCCGCATGCAATTTGATGAAAAACCAATAATTTCGCGGAGGGGGGGGGTCCTTTTATACTGTTTTGCACAGTCATTTCCGCACCTGCGGACAACTGCTCGCACCTGTGGACTTCTCCTGCACAAGCACAACTCGCACCTTCGATACCCCTTTTCGCACTTGCGCAAATGCAGGTGCGATGAACCTTCCACACCAGCGTGATCGCACCTGCGACTCCCTTTTCGCAGGTGCGAAAACACCAGCAGCAGCACAACAGATTGCTCCAAAAATCCATTCCAACTTCCCGTTAACCATCCGAATCAATCCCGGGCCCCGAGGGGCCCCAAGCAAACATGCCAACCTATCCCATAACATCATTCAAACATAGTCGAGCCTTCGGAACACCAAAACCAACACTAAAACACCAAATTCACATCAAATTCAAGCGTAAGAACTTTGAAACTTCAAAAATTCACCAACTACGCTGAAACCAACCAAAACACCTCCGATTAATCTCAAAATTTTGCATACATATCCGAAATGACATTACGGACCAGTTCCAACTTTCGGAATTCCATTCCGACCTCGATATCCTAATTTCCACTGCCGACTAGAAATCGCCAAAAACTAACTTTCGACGATTCGAGCCTAATTCTTCACCGGACCTCACAAAAATATTCTGAACACGCTCCTAAGTCCCAAATCACCTAACGAAGCTATTCGATCCATAAATTCCGCAATCCGAGTTCATTTACCAATAAGTAAACTCTCAGTTGACTTTCTCAACTATTAGGCTACTTTGAGAGACTAATTGCCTCACTGCTCACCATGACCACTCTGAACCTGAACCAACCGACCCAACACACATAGGTGAAGTTGGAACACATAACATGAAGCAGAAATGGGGCGATTCTCACGGAACGACCGGCTGGGTCATTACAAAGGTATACCCGCTGGCGTTCGTGGGCCTTGGCGTCTCTTCCATCCCTTTGTCTTTGATTTTGTCTTGTTTTTTTCCTTTAGCTTCAAAGGCAGACATGTATTTTCTTTCAGACTTGTATTTAGCACTCTTACACAGTTCGTGAGTTTGTGACTCCAGGTTTTGGGAAATTTACGCGTTGTTTTATTATGTTATCCTTACTTAGCTTATAACTGTATTTAAATTTCGCTGTTAAATAGTGTTCCATTTAGTTTACCCTATTAAATTTTTGTTAAATTACTAGTTTTCTTATATACATTGGCTTGTCTAGCGGCTTCAACGTTAGATGCCATCACGACCCGATGGAGGGATTTCGGGGCGTGACAGAAACGCAACATTTCCAGGAAAAAGGGACGTCATTATGAATAATGTACCGAGTATGTAAGGCACATAAATAAGTACATAAGAGACATGGAAGAAATATAGAGAACATGACTCAACCTGTAAGCCTGAAGAGCTTTGTACATTATAAATTACTTTTAGCGTCATGCATATTCATATGAATGTCATTCCGTGCATAGGTACATATTTCATAACATCATCAGCCTCTGAGGGCATCCCATAATATCATATCGGCCACTGTAGGCAAAATCATCATTGTATACCAACTGATCAGGTGGTGGTGCGTATATAACGCCATAAACTTTCCCATATCCCATATACATATTTATACATACATATATACGTGCGTGCATTTGAATATACATACATATATACACGTATATAACGTCGTTTGAACCATATTTCAGCCACTGTGGGCAACATCATCATCATATACTAGTTGATCAGGTGGTGGTGCTTATATAACGCAGTAACCTTTTTCCGTATCCCATATACATATATTTACATATATACGCGTATATAATGCCATCTGTTCATGGGTCAATGTGCATATATAAATGCATATGAAATACGCCAATAAGATCTCTCGGTAAGTCATAAGGCCATTACGCCTGTGATTAATATCATGAAATAAACTTTACCAACATACGTATTTTCGAGACCCATGAACAGAAGATAATAATAATTTTCATAGGGAATCAAGAATATAGAGACCCCTACTATTGCTATGAATAGACTAATTTATAGAAACCGTGTAGTTGCTCGTTTCTTCAGCATAATTTGGACCATGCCAAAAGAAAGAAGAGATAGCCTTAACATACTTGGAGTAGGAAAAAACTCTGTATAATATTCTTGGCGAAGATTTCACTATCCTCCTTTATAATCGCAAAATTTTACATTGCTATTATTCGAACAAATTCTCATTGGAAGCTTTTGTGAATCAAATTTTGCTCCTGCTCCTAACGTATTTGAACTGAGAAAGAACATTTTTGAATCATGAAAGAATTTCTTCTGCTCCTAACGTTTGAACCAAGGAATAATGTTTTTGAACTTAAGCAAGAATTGCTTCTGCTCCTAATGTTATTGATATCACAAAGATTCATGGATAAGACTTATAATCAAGTCTTATTTTGGTTAAATTTTAACCTAACTTTAGGTAGCCACATGGCATAAATAACTAAGAGTCATTCTTAGTCATTGTGGCTTTGTGCCACGCTTTGTTGTGAGGTTAGTTTATTAAATGTTTATCCACTTATTAGTTAACAGGGTAATGTCCTGTTACCCGGTAATTAAGCATAATTTAAAAATTATCTCAAATTACTTAAAATTCTACTTATTTTTTAATATACTTTTATATATACTTTATATATTATACTATTGTGGTCATATGGTACCTTTTATGGTAATATTCATAATTATCGGGTATTATCGCTCAACCCATATTTTATCCCAACATGCTAAAATTGGACGAAAATTCTTTTTTTTTGTTTTGACTTGCTTTCCCTCTCACCTTCACGAATTTATTTATCACTTGATTGAAATAGCATAATCCTTATAGTTTACAAATAATCATTTCCTTGGAGTGATGTCAATTGCCTTACGCCAAATTCAACGTACAATACTACTGGGTGCAACATCGTCGTAATTTTATATTGCGAAGCGTAACATCATCGTAATGTAATACTGCATGACGTAATATCGACGTAATATTGCGAGGCGTAACATCATTCCCCCCTTTTGGAACATTCGTCCTCGAATGTTGGCTGATGCACATTTTATTTTCATAACTTATAGCTCTTGTGAATACCTTAATACTATTCTTGCCATTTAGGTAATTGTTCTGTGAATAAATCCAAAGGCGAAGTCATTCTCCCCTATAGGCCTCTTTCCCATGCCATGACCTATGATTGAATTCCTTCCAATCTCGTAACTTTTCCTACCTTCCATTATGCAGCTTTTACGACATTGACCTTGTAAGTGCGCATGGCGACTTTCCCCTTCTTTTAGCCAATCCTGAAGTTCTTCTCTTGGTATTTTGTCGAACTTACGAATATTGTTATATCTTATCGCATAGGTCCGTTTAGCCATCCATATGAATTTACTGCCATAACTCTTACTTTAATTTATCGTTACTGAGGTCTACTACCAAATCCCAGCTTACTCTCTTTGCTTATTCCATATGTATAAATTTAAGTCCTTTAATGCTTCCTTGTTACTGCTCATCTTTAGAATGACGGTCCACTCTCATCTCATACTTTGTGACTTTTGTCCATCTATTGTTGATTCACCTTAATATTTATCTACAATATATCACTGATAACTTGAAACTTCTTACGTAATACTTTGTCACTAGGGCTTACGTTACCTCAAGGAATATCCGAAGTGACTCTCTTAATCGTATTTCATAATGTCTCAATATGATTCACCTTATGGGGGTATCCTAAATTCGTGCCGCCAGCGAAATCTCTTCTTCTCTTCTTCTTTTTTTATTTTCCTTCAATTCATTTTTCAAACGAAGGCCCAAATATCATCCTTTATCTGTCACAATTATACCTTTATTTTATTCCTAGGTCATCATTTCATTCCTTCTAAATGCTATTAATCTTCGATTTTTTTGAGTTCATTAGGTCTATAGTGAGATTTGTATAACATAGAAAAATTGTTTGCTCTTCTGGTATTCATGGGCTTAATCCTAAAGACTTATCCATTCTCGTCTCTTTTTCACTTGCCTTTCCTCAACCTTACTTATGTTTTCTTAAAACTTTGTCAATCTACCATTAGCTTGCGAGCTATACATATCCATTTATAATATTTCCTTAAACTTGCTTGCACCATAGATTTCCTTATGTTATTCTGGAATGTTAATCAAGACATCACATCATCTCCAACTTTTCTCTATTCTATTAACTAGATCTCTCATTACTTAGAAATCATAGGTTGGAAGACATGCCACTATCATTCTCGGTTATTGGATCCCTGTGCTTATAGCCTTTTATCCAAAGTATGTACTATTCACGATCGTATACCTTTGAGTATCTTGAATGTTGTTTACCGTTAGCTTACTTACCTTAAAATCTCGCATCGTATCTTTTATCTCTTTCATGACCTCCATTCCACATAGGTATAATTCATGTCCATTTCTTGAAGCTCTAATATAATACTTGCACCTCTGGTGCCTATACAATCCGGTGGGAGCTCCACACTTAATTATTATGATGTTGGTATTTTTCTAACTGGCTTTATTGTAGAGTCGTTATAGAATATGGTTGTTGTACTATCCCTTTGGTACCTTCTATTTTAAGGTTGGTCTTGCGATGCTCTCAATCACAATTTCTATAATTTTCTAGGTCCAATAATCTGACTCTTGATTTACTTAGTTGATGTAACTCTTTAGTTTCCCCCTTCTTTTGATCAGCCCTTATGTAGGCTTAAGCTATCTTCTGGTATGTGGCTCATGGTATCAGTTATTACCTTAGCCTTTCATGGGCGTTATGGAATATTCATGATATAATCTTCTAATGATTCAATCCTTTGTCTAGGCCCTGGGCTCAATTCTTTCTATTAACTTATACCAGAGTCTTTTATGGTTGTTATGCTACATAGATAAACTCCGAACCCTTAAGTGCGTTCATAATGTAACAAACTCTAGTTCATCGAATAATTTCTTTCGTTCCAT
This sequence comes from Nicotiana paniculata, assembly GCA_005239505.1. NCBI lineage: Eukaryota > Viridiplantae > Streptophyta > Magnoliopsida > Solanales > Solanaceae > Nicotiana > Nicotiana paniculata. The sequence continues at coordinate 3,698 of ML313959.1, read as the reverse complement.
CTTAGCTTTATTTCAAGATGAGCTATTACTTTTCTTGGTCTTTCTGCCCCTGTGTTGCATCAGTACTTAGCTTATCTTAGTTCCCACATATGCTAGAGTTTTCTTATAACTCATACGATCTCCAATATTACTTTTAATTTTAATTCCCGTTTTATTAGCCTCGGTAGGTGCCACTTTCCTTTGGAGTGCTTACAATGTGGTTGCGAGACTGTGGTTACACGACCATTTCCTCTTTAGGTCGTTGTGCTTAGGTTGAAGCCTTCTTCCTTATTTCCTCAGCTAGTCTTTCATTGTAGTACTTAGGGAGAACCCTTGACTCTCGTAAAGCTGTAAGCTTATTACGGACCCTTTTGACATCCTTCCTTGCTATAATTATTTTTAGTTACTTAACTCCACGCCCTTGCTTGTAGGGTTGCTTCTGAATTGATATTTTGACTGTCTTCCCAATGGTACTTCCTTTTATCCCCGTAACACTCTTACGGTACCTTTAACTACCTCGAATCCTATTTGAATATACCTCAAGTGTTATAATGACATTATTGTGAGGCTGAATCCTCCATGTTGGGGGTTTACTACATTTATCTTGCATGATCTGCTGATTTCTTTGTAACTTCTTGTCTAGTCATGACTAGGCTCTTCCTGAATCAACTACTAACTACTCGTCAACCTATTCTCATATCCAATTTCCATGTAATCTTTCATGGGTTATTTCCTTGTCTTAACTTACCTCACGTACTGGCTGCTAATAACATCTCGAGCATGAACCCTTACTTTCCTTTTTTCTTTTTTTTTTTGACGTTGGGCTTACATAATGTTCTAGAATCATGGCATATCTGTAATATTTAGATAAGTGCAATCTGATCCCTTTCTTATTTTTATCGTATTATTCCATATCCCCCCCTTTAGGGAAGTACTAAGACTTGAAGCTATGACGACCTGCCTATAGATGTTTATCCTCTTCATCTTGGTGTCCTTTCACATCATAAATGACCCTTACCTGCCTTGTGGTAATCCTTTTGTACCAGGGATAACGAAATTCCTCACTTGCGATGGTGATACTTAGTGTAACTAGCACATACCGTCCCTTAAGCTTAACGTTGCTCATATTGCTTGCTTCATGGAAGCGTCTCCCTGAATGACCATTCTTTGAATTCATCATGGATCTTCTTCTGTTGTCCATTATATTATTGCCGGAATGCGATCTGAAATTCTCACGATGCTGACTATTATCAAATCACTCAGTCCCTAATTCATGTTTAGTTTATCTTGTTCGCCAGCCCATACTGGTTCGTATTACTCTAGGGTTTAACTTTTCCTTCGGATAGTCGCGTTGGAGTCACAAACTTATTTCTTGAAATGAGGATATGAATTTATGGCCTGTACTCTTTTGTTGTCTCAAGGCCTATCACCTCTTGTCTTTTCCTTTACTTGACTATAGATTCTATAATACTACCATCTTTTTGATCTACCGTTGTCATCCATGTATCACATCTTACTCATAATGCATCATTAACTCTCTTCTTACTTCCTGCTAACATTTATATATATTACTTTATTTCAAAAACTTGAACAAGATATTATTTTGCTTTTATCTCCTCTTGCTCCACCTACTAGCTCTTCAGGTTGCCTAACATTCTCCCTTTATTAGGGATGGGAGAAATACTAAGGAAACATTTATCCCTACAAGGTTTCCAGTTCCTATCTTTATAGTACTCATATCTAGCTGTACCATTTTAGTGTGCACCATCTAGTTTTCTCACAAGGAGACCTATTAGCACATTTGCAAAATCCTTCGGAAATATCAACTAACGCAAACAATTCATCCATCATTTTGGCTCACTCTAACCCCAGCCAGATCGTGCTATTATGTTCTTCTCTTAAACCACATTTGTTAGCCCCCATAGAGTGTAACTTAGATCAGTGTGGCCAATTATACATACCTTTGTTGCTGTTGAAGGTAACTCAAAATGCTTATATCCCTCTTCCTGAATGGTATATAAGGATAATCTTTATTAACTGTGTACTTTGTACCCTTCTTCACCTTGCTTCTTTTACTTGCCGCAACTCGTTTATAACTTTTGATTATGTTATTCCTTTTTACCGTAAGAGTGGATAAGTATTCTTTCCTAAAATCTCCTTATCAAGAACCGTACACCTTTTAGTATACGAATGATCAGCTGAAGACCTCTCATTTACTCATCATAAGCAAGATGCAAAATTGAGTTGCTCTAACTCAAGATCTCCACAGTTATATCTCTTATCGATCATCTTTCTGAATGAAGGCATCGTCGTACTATGAATAAGATAGAGTTTAGGAATTTGAGTTCTTACAACTGAGCTCTACCACACGATCTAGAGTAAGAACAAAGAGTGACAGTCCTAAATGCCCTGTAGCCTCCTGCTTATAAGTGAGGTGCACAACACACCCATAAACAAGACTCTACAAGACACGACTTGTAGAATCCCTAGGACGGAACTGTTCTGATACCACTTTTGTCACGAACCAAATCGATGGGCCGCGACGGCCACTCGGTACCTTACTCGACGGAGTACCAATTCGTATTACATCATCATATACACGTGACATACGGGCCTAATAGGGCAACATAATCATTTATAAACTCTAAACATAGGTCGACAAGGCCGTACAATCTTCCACGTATACGACATATGTCTACAAGCCTCTAAGAGTACATAAATGTCATAAAAGTTGGAATAGAGTCCTGCCATACCAAACAATACCCGTCTAAATCATACTAACCAAACAAGCGACTATGAAGCAAATGCAGCGCACCAACATCTTCCGCTGACCTGATAGCCTACTTGGAGGGCTCTCGACCTGTCTATCGGACCCTGCGGGCATGAAACGCCGCGTCCCCAGGCAAAAGGGACGTCATTACGAATAATGTACCAAGTATGTAAGGCACATAAATAAGTACATAAGAGACATGGAAGAAATGATAGAGCACATGACTCAACCTATAAGCCTGAATAGCTTTGTAAATAATAAATTACTTTTAGTGTCAGACATATGCATATGAATGTCATGTCGTGCATAGGTACATTTTTCGTAACATCATCAGCCTCTGAGGGCATCCCATCATATCATATCGGCCACTATGGGCAAAATCATCATCGTATACCAGCTGATTAGGTGGTTGATGCGTAGCTAGAATTCATGATTTTAAGCATTATATACCTTGCATTTTATGTGCTTTAATGATAAAAATACACGTCGTATGTGCCTAATGGGGTTTATTTAATGTGTAGGTGAGTTGGAAACGGAAGCCGAGCTAAATGAGAGCATAAACGTCGGAAAATACGCTCAAGAGTCGAAAAGGAGCGACCCGGGACAAGCCTGGCGTTAGACAGGCGTTTGGCTCTTAAGGCCAGGAGGTGCCTGGCGTTAGCCAGGCGTTACACCTCAAACTCCAGGGGGTGCCTGGTGTTAGCCAGGCGTTGCACTTCAAACACANTAAAGGTTTTTAAGTGTTTCCAAGTGAGAATAGAAGTCTCTTACACGGTTAGGGTTTATCCCAACCATATAAATAGACCCAAGAACACATCTTTGAGGGGAGAGGCGTTTTTGGAGAGCAAATACACACACAAGATCATTGAAGGAGAAAGGATTATATGTTTTCTTCATCTTATTCTAGTATTTTCAATTCATGCAACACTTATGCAATTGTTTGATTATA
>MDKI01178738.1:0-25951 GCA_005239505.1 Nicotiana paniculata | reverse complement strand
AGAAGAGAATGAAGAGCTACTTGGTCCTGAAGTACCATATCTCAGTGCAATTGGTGCACTAATATATCTTGCCAATACTACAAGGTCTGACATAACTTTTTTAGTTAATGTCTTAACAAGATATAACTCTGCTCCTACAAGTAGACATCAGAATGGAATCAAACACATATTGCGGTATCTAACAGGAACTACCGATATGGACTTATTTTATGGCAATAATTGCAGTCCCGATCTTGTTGGCTATGCCGATGCTGGGTATTTATCTGACCCACACAAGGCTCGATCTCAAACAGGCTATGTGTTTACATGTGGAGGCACTGCCATATCTTGGCGATCGACTAAGCAATCAATTGTGGCTACTTCATCTAATCATGATGAGATAATTGCTATTTATGAAGCAAGTTGAGACTGTGTGTGGTTGAGGTCTTTAATACATCTTATTCGAGACAAATGTGGTTTGAAGTGTGACAAACTACCCACGATTTTGTATGAAGATAATGCAGCATGCATAGCCCAATTGAAGGGAGGATTCATAAAAGGAGATAGGACAAAACATATTTCACCAAAGTTATTTTTCACACGTGACCTTCAAAAGAATGGTGATATCAATGTGCAACAGATTCGTTCAAGTGATAATATGACTGATTTGTTCACAAAATCTCTACCGACATCAACCTTCAAGAAGCTAGTGTACAAGATCGGGATATGAAAGCTCAAGGATGTGAATTGATGCTCTCATCAGGGGGAGCTAATGCACGTTGCACTCTTTTTCCCTTACAAGATTTTGTCCCACTGGATTTTCCTTGCAAAGTTTTTAACGAGGCAACCAAAAGACGCATTTCTAAACATGTGTACTCTTTTTCCTTTTCTAGAAATTTTTTTCCCGTTGGATTTTATTTTAGTTAAGGTTTTAATGAGGCACATTATTTGTTGAATAGACATTCAAGGGAGAGTGTTATAAATAGAGTTCTATTTAGAGTGAATGTCTATCTTTAGAGAGTTTTACTTTGTGGCTATGTCATTTTTTCTCTATAAATAAAGGGGTTTTACCCCATTGTAAATCATCCCAAAATTCAATAAGAATTTCTCTCTCTTTCTGTGCAATATTCTTCTTCTTCTTTTATTGTTTCATAACAAATATAATATAAAAAATAAGATATATATTTTGCTATAACATGCGTAAAGATTTCTTATGCTAACGTGTATTAAAACCTTTTTACGTTCCTTCCCGTCCGTCCCCTTGTTTATTTTTGTGCTTGAATTAACGGATAAAGTTAATGCCGTTTGACCAGGAGATCACATATCGAACTGTAAAAACAGCTTTTTGTAAAAATGTAAAATAAGATTGTGTACGATATATCCTTGTGATTCGATCCTTCTTCAGACTCCGTATATAATGCACCAGACAAACAAGAGGTTGATTCACCGAACTGCCTTTTATATGTGAAACAGTGAGAGTATGAGTTGTAAGGAGAATAAAATGAACACGTCATAGCAAATAGAGACCAGTAACAGTCAACAAAAAGAAATAAGAGGAAATTAGGTGGACAACGCAATTACAATAAGTCCCACCAATGAAAATGGTGGTGCCTATTCATTTCAATATCCCATTTTCTCTTCTTTGTCTGTTAGTTAGTTCCTTCACTCAAATTGGTAGGAAAAAACTCAAGAAAGAAGAAAAATGTAAACTTTATGATATAAGTTGAAAAGAAACATAAATATCAAAAAGGAGGTGCCAAGAGTGCACGTTAAGTGTTTGATCTTTTTTCAGCCTTCTTTTGAGCATTAGAAGAGCAAACAGACCAAACCAAGTGACCCAACAATTTGGGAGTAGAAACTACAACCAAACTCAGTTCTTTTAAAAGGGTCCACAAGAATTTTAATAAAAAAATTGGTTGACAATTTAAAAGGCTCTGATTCTGATTCTTGTTCTTCTCTTCAGTTCACTGTAAGTGCTTCTGCTCCCTTAGTATTTTAAATTCTAATGCATATTTTGGTAAGTGGGTTGGGAAAGGTTTGACTTTTTATTTAGAATTACTATGATGGGATTTGTATGAGAAACTTTGGAGTTTGAGTCCAAGATTGAATTTTATTCCCTTACTTCTGTTGTTAATAAAAAAGTTTGACTTTTTATTTAGAATTACTATGATGGGATTTGTATGAGAAACTTTGGAGTTTGAGTCCAAGATTGAATTTTATTCCCTTACTTCTGTTGTTAATAAAAAAGTTTGACTTTTTATTTAGAATTACTATGATGGGATTTGTATGAGAAACTTTGGAGTTTGAGTCCAAGATTGAATTTTATTCCCTTACTTTTGTTGTTAATAAAATCTATTATTCCCTTCACTGACTCTGAATTATTCATGGCTATGTTTATATTGTCATGCCAGTGTCTGTTATTTTGTGTCAAATACAACTGACCAAACTGTTGATATGCGAATGATAGGCCCCTCATTTATCTGTGTCTTTTTATTCTAGTTAGAGGCTTGTATGTACATGAGTTGAGTGTAGATGGAGAAGTGAGGATTCATTAGCCAACTCCAACTTGTTTGAGACTAAGAGTAGTTGTTATTGTTGTTGTAGAGGCTTGTATGTCCATGTAGGATCAGTGTGAAATTTAGAGATCGAATCTTATTTGCCTTCAAAGACCAAGTATTTAGAGTTGGGATGAAATGGTCCTGAATAGAACGGAATTGGGGAGTATTTGATTGACTAGATTGTGTCAAGGGGCGGCATAATTTAGTTCCTGGGGTTAGGGGCTGATGAATCAGAATGTGCAGAGGAATTTCTTAATATTTTAAATCTAGCTGTGGGTATCCTGAACAATTGTGTTTGAACAAACTTGAACGGTCAAATTAAAGATAGTTGGGAAACAATTGTTATGGTTATAAAGGAGGCAAGTGAATTGGTAAAGAATTTGATATTGGTTCCAGATGACCAAATTTATCAATGATATAGTTGGGCAATACTAATATTTTTCATTCAAATTGCTCGTCGTTGTAGATGTTACATGTTTTATGAGCTACCACGTATGACCATTTTGTTTAATTATATTGATTATAGTTTCTTTATTCTTGATGTAATAGCTCTTTCTTTACTACTTCCAGTGAAGGAGTTGAAGTTTGTTTATTGCTGGCTCTAATCAACCTTTTTGATCTCTTAATTGGCTCATGTGCAGGTTTCATATCATAAATGGCGGCAATGTTAGCTTCTCAAAGCTGTTATTGCCGCAGAGGAGAATTGATAGATCATGGAAGCAATGTAAACAACCTCAGTTTTTCAGGCTCAAAATTTGATAGACAATATGGTAAACCACCTAGAAAGATTCACCGGTTTAAAGTGCAAATGCAACAGACTGAGTCCCCTGAAAAAGTAGGTATAAATGGTCGTCCAGTTAAAATGGTACCTACAAGTGAAGTCACAAAGAGAAAAGCTCCATCTGTAAATGGTGCTGAGATAGTCAATGGTTCCACACAAAGAATTAATGGCGCAAGTATAGTTAAGCGAGTTGCTGCTCCGGCCCCTGTGAAGAAACAAAAATCTAAAGAACTTCCGCCCGTTGAAGATCTAAAGGTTTTACCTTCAGATGAAGGTTTCAGTTGGGCTAATGAGAACTACAATTCAGTGCAAAGAAGCGTAGATGTGTGGTCCTTTGTCCTTTCGCTACGGGTACGTGTTTTCTTGGACAATGCAAAATGGACATATGTGGGAGGCTTTACTGAAGATAAACAGGTTAGTCTTTCTATTGTATCTTTATTCAATTTGAATTGACATTTGAGGGTAACAAAGTACCAAGTCCGGAGAAAAAATCATGCAATGATTCTCTCTTATCATTTCCTCTTCTTCTCCGATTATGTGGTTTTACGAGCATTATGAGTTATAAGCTTGTACGTTCAGAAAGTCAGAAGACGTGGAACTGCGTCATGGTTAAGAGAATGTGTGCTGCAGCTCGGTCCTACTTTTATCAAACTTGGGCAGTTATCCTCTACTAGATCGGATCTATTTCCTCGAGAATTTGTCGACGAGCTTGCTAAGTTGCAGGTATAACTTGGCTTCTTTCTAAGAGAGTGAACATGATCTCCTCAATCACTTGCAAAATTATCTGCGTATTAGTTCACACTTGAAAAATGAATTATCAAATCATGATTTTGATTTTGTATTGCATTGTAATCATTCAGGACCGAGTACCTGCCTTCTCCCCGAAGAAAGCAAAAGAGTTTATTAAAAAGGAGCTGGGAGTTCCAGTTGATCTTTTGTACAAAGAGTTTGAAGACCAACCCATTGCAGCAGCTAGTCTTGGTCAGGTGTTTGGTTTATTTATATTTTTCTTTTGTATCTTAGAAGTGAAATGTGCTCTTTAAGTTCTGAATTGATATTATACATTCCATCAAATTTGATGACACGAAACACAAAATGGTTAGCCTTTTACTTAGATTGTAGCTAGACTTTGTGAAATCTGGTCTTTCTTGCTCTGCAAGTGATTCTTCCTGATTTTCTTGTTCATAAAATGCTCTTAGGTGCATCGGGCTATCTTACATAATGGAGAGAAAGTTGTTGTAAAAGTTCAGAGACCCGGCCTAAAGAAACTATTTGACATTGATCTGAGTAAGTATTATGCACTAAAGTTGGTCAATCTTGCTTAATGTTTACTGGATAGGCCAACATTCTTCTTTTGATGCAGAAAATTTGAAGTTGATTGCGGAGTACTTTCAGAAAAGTGAAACTCTTGGTGGTCCAACTCGGGACTGGATAGGAATATATGAAGAATGTGCTAAGTAAGCCAGAATTTACTAATCCATCCTCTTAAGAAGCTAAGACTAATTGGCAATAGCTAGAACAAGCAATTTTCTCCCCTTTATGATATTTTATTACTCACCCCACTTCCTTATCTCTTGCTGAATAAATTAAACAATTCAACCTTTCTTTTCATTCTAGCCAATGAAATTGGTGCTGAAGGAAGTACTATTTTATAGTTGTTGAACCCCTTCCGTTGATATTGGTTTTCACATTATGTAAAAACAAAGGGGAGCCTTGGAACAACGGTAAAGTTGTCTCCATGTGACCTATACGTCACAGGTTCAAGCCGTGGAAGCAGCCACTAATGCATTAGAGTAGGTTGTCCACATCACACCCCTTAGGTGCGGCCCTTCCCCGACCCTGTGTGAACACGGGATGCCTTGTACACCGGGCTTCCCTTTTTACATTGTGTAAAAAAAGAGGAAGTTTTAGAAAAGAAGTTTGAGGGTGAAAATTGCGCAATACCATGTGACTTCAGGGCCGATAAAGGTTCAGAAGTCAAACTTAAAGAACTGCAGACCTTGATTCTCAGTTAGAGTTGCTTTACTCAGTTTTTTACATCCTCTACTTATTTTCAGTATTACTTCTCAGAGGCTTAATTTTTTTTTTTGTTGGTAAAATTCAGTGTCCAACAAGTCACCATTTGGTTGAGATTCAGTTAGTACCCCCCTCCCCCGAATATCATGTTAAATAAGAAAGAATAAGAATATCTTCATATCTTCTAAACTTTATCTTCATGAAAATTTCAGGATATTGTATGAGGAAATCGATTATATAAATGAAGGGAAGAATGCTGATAGATTTCGTCGAGATTTTCGCAATATAAAGTGGGTCCGAGTGCCTGTATGTTTCCTTCCAAGTTCGAAGACAATAATATATTATTTTCTTCCTTCTATTGCTGGTTGTTACTATAAGTCACTTTCTTATACCTTGTTTTCTAACTTTACCTTTCTCTGCTCCAAAATAGTTGGTATATTGGGACTATACAGCAACAAAGGTTTTGACTCTTGAATATGTCCCAGGTTCCTCTCTGTCCTTTCTCCTTTTTATTCAATAACACTTTCATTTGATTTATCTGCTTAAGATTTCATTATTCATTACCTTAATGAGCAGGGATAAAGATCAACCAGTTGGATCTAATAGATGCACGGGGTTATAGCCGATCCCGAATTGCATCACGTGCCATTGAAGCTTACTTAATTCAGGTGAGTTATTCAATTTTGTAATCATTTTAAAATCAGCGGGATAGATGTGAATCAGCTAGGTAGTTACTATTTCCTTTGTGTTTGATACTATTTTTCCTGACATTACCTAAATGCAGATACTGAGGACTGGTTTTTTCCATGCTGATCCACATCCGGGAAATCTTGCAATTGACATTGACGAAGCTTTAATCTATTATGACTTTGGTATGATGGGAGACATCAAGAGTTTCACAAGAGAGAGATTATTGGGTGTTTTTTATGCTGTTTATGAGAAGGACGCGAAAAAGGTCAGTCTAGTGTTTCGTTTGTTGGATTAAAAGGGCAGCCTGGTGCACTAAACTCCTACTATGCGCTGGGTCGGGGGAAGGAGCACTTCAGCCTACAGGAGTGTCACGACCCATTTTCTAAACAAGCCGGGACCGGCACCCGATCACTAAACATGACCGAGCAAATCATTTGCGCTTATCAAATCTATTATAACTTCAAACTTTATTTGCAATAAGGCAATATTATAATAAAATACTTTTAATTAATCTAAATATAAAAAATAAACCAACTCCAAAACTTTATTCGTAGAAAACAATGAAATGCTACTAAGTTATTATCAAAAACATCTGAATCTTAACCCCACGACTATGTCTATGAAGCCTCTACTGATAAACTGACGCATTTCTCAGGACATGAGATTTCTTGGCCAGTTCTCTAAATAAACAAAAAAAAATGACTAGATAAATATGACTTTAAAGAATACTCCACGAACAAAAGTGGAGCTCACCAAAACAAAAAAAAATGACTAGATAAATATGACTTTAAAGAATACTCCACGAACAAAAGTGGAGCTCACCAATGGTACTGGAAGAGAGGGAAGTCCTAACTCGTAGCCTGTTCGCCTGCAAAACCAGTTCCTACGTTGTAGCGCAGACCAACGTAGGTTCCCAAAAGAGAACGTCAGTACCATCCATTGTACTCAGTGAGTCTCAGCGACAGGGGACGAAACTTTAATACAATACACATTACGAGCAAAGTATCTAAATGCATAGAGTCAGTGATAACAATATATGTGAAGACGTATGCCATGCATTGCAAGTGGCAAAATGGATAAGCTAACGAATAAAACTTGTGGAGGCTATAATTTTCCATGTACGTGAAAACCGAAAGCAGATAATCTTAAAACATTTGCTGAAGGTCTTATAATTTCATCAGAAGAGTATATGTATATTCTAATGGCAAATGATTAATCTTGTATTGCAATTATTTGTAGTTGACATCTCTCTAGAAGTATGAGTGAGTTGTCCTCTTTTATTCAGGTAATCGCTTTCCCAAACATGTTCATGGATGTTGAGATTCATTGAAATTTAAAAAAAAAAAAAATACTTCTCTTTATACTTTGGGCGTTCCAACTATCCTGACCTATTTCTGTCTTAGTCACCGTGTGATCGGCACGGGTTCGATCCCAACCTGATCAAATAGGCCCAATCCACGAGGTGCCACTCGTTTCAAGGTTCTTAGCGCTCATGTATCATACCTTAGCCTGGCTAAGTAAATTCTCAGTAACGAGACCCTCAGCTCGTTTGCTCCCTACTTTGGCACAAGTAGTTTCAGGAAGTCAACGCCTTGGTCAGGACCCTCGGCCTGGACGATGACCCCTTCTCAGAATAAAGGATACTCCCAAAAAAAATTTCTTTCTAAAACTTCTTCTTGTGACTTTTCAAGTCTAAATCTTTCAAACATACTTATTCTAGAATGCTTAAATGTAAGGTATGGCATAAGAATGAAATAAACATTCAAAATTTATTTCTAAATATTCTTGCTTTTGCATGGATTTTCAACATGAAAATGGCATATGAGAATAACACAAAAATCTGGAAATTTATGCATATGTATCAAAATAAATCATCTAACTTTAACTAAAATAATTCTAAGCTAATAGGAACTCACTCACTTCAATTAGGTACATATTCACTCTTTTAGCTAATTCATCAAACACCTTGTATGCATACTTTTGTGAGTTAAACCACTTTGGTAAAGGGTTATATCAACTCACCTCAAAACTTCTCGAGCCAATACGTAGGCCTCAGTCCAATTAACACCAGTCAAACAATCGATTCAACAATAACCAGTGCATTTCAATCAATTTTAATGTTTCACCCCTAAACATGAAATCTATTGTTGATATAGAGAAAGAAGGGAATTAACTATTCAATTCTTACCTACTACTACTTTAGGATAATTGACAATAAGAAATTTTATATACCTGATTCAAGAATTAGGGATCAGTGTAATTCCGTGGCAGTCTCTGCGTGTGGCTGCCTCCGCGTTAGTTACAGAAGTGAAGTGTTCTATTTTTTGTAAAATCCCTTTTGTTTAAACTTTTTCACAAGCCTTTATGGCTAAGGCTCTCACGCCACTGCCAAGAGCCCTTTATGGGCTGAAGGCCCATTTTTTTTTTTACTAACTTTTTTTTTTTGACTTAAATAGTATTTAATGAGACCCACTATTAATAATTAAAATAAATAAAATTGTTAATATTTCCCTAATTGTATATCCAGTTATTTTAGTGTATATATATATATATATATATATTTCACTATAGGCAAGATAAAATAATAATAATAATAATAATTTAGTTCTATAATTAGCGTGTCTCGAAACTTTTATAAATTTGAAGAGTGTTACAAGGAGGCTGTTTCCACGGCTCAAACCTACTATGTTTCTTTTGTTGGATTATACTAAAAAATACTTAGACCCAATTCCTGAGCTTAGCTTATGCGCTTCAGTAGTCTTAGTCCAAGCTGATGCAAAAACACCACCCGGTTTTAGTTCCAACTTCCAACCAGCTCTATGTTTAATGTATTTTTTTAATTAAAACTTCTTTTTTTTCCTCTTATTGTGTGTGGTTTTCCTCCTGTCTGTCGAAGGTCATTTACTTATTTTTCTTGCTTTCGGAGATTGCTTTCAAATACTATGAAGTAGATAGAGCCAATTCTTTGTAAACATTAATAAGACAAATATTATGTCTACACAGGTTATGCAAGGGCTAATTGATTTGGGAGCACTTCAGCCTACAGGAGACATGTCAGCTGTATGCTACATATCCTAACCCCACTCCCTGCAAATAAGAAGGAAGAAAAAAGCGAATGAATTTAAAGGGATTATATAATGCTGGCTATCTATTGACACTCCGTAAAATTTGTTGTTCTTCTTAGGTGAGGAGATCTGTTCAGTTTTTCTTGGATAACTTGTTGAATCAAAGACCAGATCAACAGCAGACTTTGTCGGCAATTGGTGAGGTACGCAGAATTTGCAGTTTTTTCTTAAAAATATCAAAGTTTCTTAGTACTTTTGGCACATTAGGATATTGACTAGAGTAATATATGGTGGATTATATTTGCTTCAAATATTTGTATGATTTACTCGTTCAAAAGGTGCTTACGTCGATTGGACCAAGTTTCTCATGGCATCCCTGTTTGGTTGAAAACTTACTCTGCCAAGATATTAAATCGTCTTTTGGAAAGTCTACATCAGAATTTGGAAAATGGTTTAAGGAATGAGACAGCTGTATTGCATTGTTCTTGTTCCATGTCTAGGCGCTTGCTTTTTGACATCTTTTTTACGCCTGCTATGAAATTAGAAGTTATCTTCATAGCTGAGGAAATTCTTATCCTCACGCGCCATAGATGCTTGCATGTTTTCTTCGTCCACCATTAATAGTTAGCATACCAGTGTTGTATATTACATATTAAAGAACTTAAGAGGTTGTTAATAACTGTCAAGGAATAGAACTTAAGAGGTGGATAATAAAATATAATCTAGTTGGCCAACAAGCACCAAGCGAACAAAACAAAGCAACGATTAAGCAAAAAGAATTAGCTGGTGATGGCATTAGTTCTAAATCAATAGCTGTTCTGAGAAGCCGGTTGGATCACGCTCACTAGACTTTTTAACTAACTTGTGAAAACTTGAACTCAAACAATTAATTGCGTAGCTCTGAAATTTCAAGAAGTAGAGGTTACTTTCATTTCAAACTACCTATGCATGTTTCACAATGTAACAAGAGGATGATATTGCAGGATTTGTTTGCTATAGCAACTGATCAACCATTCCGTTTTCCTTCGACTTTTACATTTGTGCTCAGGGCATTTTCGACGCTTGAAGGTGCTCTCTCTCTCTCTTCTTTTATCAGTCTTAGACTCTTGAAACTGATTCCTCTTTTGTTAGTTGCATTTATCAGTGAAATGAATGTTTCCATCTCTTGTTGGATGCTTACAGGGATTGGCTATATATTGGATCCTGATTTCTCCTTCCCTAAGATTGCAGCACCATATGCACAGGTTGATGGTCAAACATCTACACCTTCAGACAATAAAATGTAGCTCCTTTTATCATCTAATGTTATTCGATTTACCCTGCAGGAGCTCTTGGACTTGAGACAGAAACAGCGCAGCGGTCCTCAGCTTGTTCAGGAAATAAGGAAACAAGCCGATGATGTACCTTATCAAACCTTTCCTTCTTGCTAATTGCTTTAAGATCCTCTCAAATAAGCATCACTGATGTATGTTCAACCTTATGCGAAATATTTTCAGGCACGAACATACACTATTTCCATGCCTTACAGAGTTCAGCGTATAGAAGAGATCGTTAAACAGCTTGAATCCGGAGACTTGAAACTCAGAGTTAGGGTCCTTGAGGTAATTAGTCCAATAGAAATTAGCGTGGTTTGCATCAATTATTCGATTTGGTTAACGAGCTTATAGTCTTAGACTGTGATCTATACTGATTGAACATCTTTGTCAATTAGTCATGCAAATTATTTCACTTTCTAATACTTGTTGAAATTGTGATCTTTTAAAGTCTGAGAGAGCAGCTCGAAAAGCTACAATTCTTCAAATGGCAACCATGTACACAGTTATAGGGGGGACCCTCCTAAATCTTGGTGTCACATTTAGCAATCAAGGAAGTCAGATATTTGCAAATGGATCTTTTATTGGTGCAGGTGACTTTTTACCTCAGGTTCAGTTAATATGAATAATACTTGTTTTTGCTGCCAAAGATTAACTTTATCTTTTGTATGCAGGTGTTTTCCTTACTCTCTTTATTAGGTCCATGCAAAGAGTTAACAAACTTGATAAATTTGAGAAAATGATTTAAAGTCATTATACATTTCCTCCTTTTCCCCCTTTTGGCTTTTGTCTATTTTTTTCTTTTTAAATTATTATTTTTGTGGGGGAGAGAGGGAGGGTGGAGCTGAAATGTTCCTCATATTTGTAACCATGTCCAGATTTATGTATAGCAATAAATTTATATTTTATACTTCAAATTATGAAATGCATCTTTATCTCCAGACTGGAATTACTCTCTCACACAATGGTTCAAAAGCTCATATTCTAAAAACATCAGAATATAATGTAAATTGCATTCTAAAGTTTAGAGTGCTGATGTTGTTGAGAGGAATGCTAGGTCATATCCTTTTCAAAATTCCAAAGTATGTGCCACTACAACATATCAAGAATTGTGTAATGTTCTTCCTCATTTTATTTGGCTTTGTTCAACACTTGCTTGTTCCAATAAAAAATAATGAGAACAACTTACGGTTACGTCCACACTATTTAGATATTTGTAAATAAGGTGAAAATATGAGAAAATACTACTCCAATAAAAATAATTAAAATAGGAAAACACTAAGTAGGCAAATGTGAAAACAACTTAATCAAAGAGCTATGAGCCTTTAGCTTTAACAATGCCTTGTCAAGCTGCACCACTTACCACTAATGCACATTAAATCCGGGGCGTGTTGGGCGGGTCAAATGGGTTTGGGCTACTTTTGCGACCCCTACGCATATACAGTGATCTTGCTATGGTTAAGTAGCCTTCTTTCTCTTTTTTGTAAACTTCAACAAGAGTAAGAAAATGTAACAGTAAGTTAAATTCTTAATTTTCTTGTTTGTTATGAAACTACTCCTGAAGATTTTAGGAAACTCTCTCCTTAACTCGAGTGGAACAAAATATTCTTCCTCTTGTCTGAGCTAACAGGTTCAGTTGTAAACGGAAACCTGAAAAATGGTAAAGTTAAATGGGGGATGAGCTCAAGGTAAGCTAACAATACAGTAATGGTTAAACAGCTCTTATTCTAAAAAAATCAGAATATGAACAAGACTAGTTCAATTACCTCATGAAGTGATCAACATGTTATGTACTAGAAGCTGCCATCCATTTTAGCCTAGAAGCCTCCAAATTGAAATGGTTCTAGTGTAGCTAAGCCCGTGATGAAATCTCTTGCTGCCTTCCACTTCCAGAGAAGTAACTGTTCTTATCGCCTTATGAACACACAGCATTCAACCAACTTGCTTCAAAACATTCTTTGCATCCTATGAAGAAGCTGTACTTTGGTTTCTCACAGCATGCTCCTCGGACGAATCATTTTCATCATCATCAGTCACTAAAGAACCTACTTTACTATCCTTAAGTAAATCAGAGAAAGTAGTGGAGTCTGAAATCCAACCAAATCTTGCCATAGCCGTGATTACCTGGCATACTTCGTCTGTATCAGTATCACCTTTCAGTGAAAAGCTACGAGCTATAGCACTACAGGTCGTGTGACTGAGCACAAACCCTTTCTTCCCCATCTCAAGAAGAAATTCCAATGCTTTATCATACTTCCCGTCCAGGCATAAAGCTTCAATCAGCGACTCACAGGCACTTACACCTAGAGGCATGCCCTTCTCCAACATTTCTATAAATAACTTGAATGCATCAAGTAAGTTCCCTTCCTTAGAGAAAGCATCCAGAACAATAGAATGAGTTTTGTTCTCGGGATTGATACCCTTTTTCACCATTTCACAGAATAAGGCACAAAGTTTTGATTTCTCACCTATCACATGATAGCCATGAAAAATTCTACTGTAAGTTGCACTGGTAGGCAAGAGATGCCTTTGTTGCATTTCTGATATCAGCAGTTCTGCTTCCTTCATCAGTCCATCCTTGCATAGCCGCTCAACGAGCGTCGCATACGTGTCATGATCAAGTTCAGTGCATCCCTCTATCATCTTTTCCAGCAACTGCATAGTTTCCAGCACATTTCCATTGTTCAAGAGTCTATCAATCAATGTGTTAAAAGATTTAGTAGAAGCTATTCCCATTTGCAACATTTCCTGAAGCAAGTCCTGAGCTTTCTGCAAGTTCCCAGTCTTACAGCATCCATCAAAAAGAGCATTATAAACAATCCTACGTGGAGTCATCCCCCTAAGTATCATAGAGTCAAACAAGCCAAATGCCTCGGGCAACTGTCCACCTTTAGCTAAACCAGATATCACGGCAGTGTAAGTCGCTCTATTTGGTCTTGAACCTTCTTTTAAGATGACATCTAATATCATTTTAGCTCTCTCAGTTTGACCTGCTCTAAAGAGCCCAGCAATCAAGTGATTGCAAGTACGTAAGTTGGGACGGATACCTCTGTTTTGTGTTTCCTCATAAAGGGTAAAGGCCTTTTCGATCTCACAGCATTTAACGAAATAACAGATGAGAGCTTCATACGAGGAAACGTCAGCAACCAGATTCTTGCCGTGAAGTTCTGAAATTACTTCAGCTGCTTCTAGCATTTTTCCATTCACCAACAGACTATGAAGGAGGACAAGGTAGGTATCACGCATTTCCAAAACCCCAAGAGCAAGCATACCTCTAAATACCCCAAAAGTTTCACTTATCTTACGTCTTTTGCAATTCGCACTGATCAAAGCACTATAAATAGATCTGTTGGGCTTAAACCCATGATGTAGCATCTGAGACAAGTAGCTATCTGCATTTTGCAAGTCCCCCATTCCACAATATCCAATAATGAAGGCTTCATAAGTATACTGGTCCGGTTTCAGGCCTCTATCCAACATTTCAACTAAGCAAGCGTGAGCAGTTTTCATCTTCCGCGCTCTGCAGAGGCCCTTTATGACAATATTGTAATGGGGAGTCGCTGGCTCAATCCCCTGCTCGTGCATTGCCTCCAATGTCATCCTCAACCTTTGTGAGTGGCCTTTACGAGCATTAGTCATCAACAAAATTCTCCAGGTATGAACATTTCGCTTCCAACTCTCCTTTATAAAGTCTTGAAGAAAAGACCTAGCCGTGTTCAGATCTTTATTGCGGCAGAGACAATCAATTATCAAACAATACGTTGACTCAACAGGGGTCAGATTTTTCTTCTTCATTTGTTCAAGAAGCTCCAAAACAGTAGCGACATTACCACCTTGACGACAATGTCCCTCAATCAACAACGTATAAGTTGTCAAATCAGGCTCGATACCTTCTCTAGTCATCTCATCCACAAGTTCTTGTGCCTTCTCCATCTTACCACACTTGCAGAGCCCACGAAGAAGTGTATTACACAGGGCTAAATCAATGCCTTTAGCGTCCTTTATATCCATCAATTTGAAAGCCTTGTCCACATCATCATGTTTCAAGTAACATTTAAGTAAGGCTTCATAAACAACTGTATCAGGCTTCACTCCCCTCTCAGTCATCTCAGCTAATACCATTATCGCCTCTCTAAATCTATTGGCAGCACAAAGCCCATCAATAATTGTGGTATAAACATAAATATTAAGGACTAACGACTTGGCTAACATGCAATTTTTAAGCTCAATTGCCTCATCTACATGTCCACCTCTAAACAACCCCTTCATCAAAAAATTGTAAGTAAACATATTTGGACAATGCCCCTTCTCTTCCATCTCGGCGAACACTTTCTTGGCCTCACTAACATTCCCCTCTCTACAATGAGCATCCACCATATTCGTATACGCAAAGGCATCGAATGTAACATTCGCTTCACGCATCGCATTACAGACTTGCCAAAACAATCTAAAGTTGCTAGCTTTCAACAGATCAGTCAACAAGCGATTACAATAAAACAAACTGGGCACATAATCAAGATCTTTATGAGCAAAAACAACACCAGAAGCTTCAAACAAGAAACCCTTTTCTCTATACTTATCCATCAACAACCCAAATATCCCAAGATCAAAATTTTTTCTTGACCCATCAAATTCTTTTTTACAATTATGAATAGAACTCAAAACATCTAAAGGGGGCAAACCAAAACTGATCAAAAGCTCAAGAACAGTATTAGCAGGACCATACAAGCTATTACTACATAAAAGAGCAGCTAAATATGAGTGAATATTCAAATCTGAGTCAATACCAACTTTGTGTTTTGACCATTGGAAGAAGCTGAGGAGACGTTCAAGGTGGTTAGTCAATTGATCTTGACCAAGAACAGAGCGAATTACATGTGGGTTTAGATTCTTGCGTAGGTTTGAGTATGGGGAGGATTCAATGAGGCTTTTCCATTTCTTGTGTTTGAGAATTTGGGTGAATTCTTGGACCAAGATTTGGTTATTCTGGGGAGAGTTGCAATAATAATGTATGTGATGAAATGTAGCATTTTGTTCAATACATGTTGTGATTTTTCTATGCAAATTCCTCCACATAGTTTTGGAATTTTTCAGTTCCTACTGGAGAATTTGGAAGATGGGTTTTTATCTTCTCTTCTTTTTCGTTTCAGCTAAATAGCAAAACAACAGTGAGAGAGTGTAGAGTAGCTTGGCATCAACTGAGGGAGTGACCAGGAGAAGTGTTACTTAACCCTAGAAGTGCAATTCGAAGTTTCCTAGGGTGTTCATCAATGCAGGTTTGATTTGGTATTTTTGGCTTTAAACAATCTATGTCAATATTATTTCATAGAGATTTTTGCATTCTTATACACGGTTTGAAACTTTATTACTATCCCTGCTCAAGTTTCAATTTAATTACATCTTTTATACTATTTACTAATTATATACACTTTAGGAATTAAATGAGCTTTATATTAGAAATTAATTATTTCTCATCTTTATTCTGTCTCTCTCATGCGCTCTCTCTGTCTCTCTCTTTCTCGTGCTCTCTCTCTATATCTCTATCTCTCAATTCCTAATTTCAGTAATGTAGAGCAAAGGAAAAGAGAGCAGTAATTCCATCATTGGCAACCATTAAAAAGCTTTGAACATTTGAATTCGAATTTGGGTTTTCAAAAACCATTATTTGTTTGGATTGAGGGTTGCAAACAATTGGGAATATTGTTTGGACTTTATATCTCAATTTTGAGGGTGTTTTGGTGAAGATTAGATTTGATTTTGGCTGAATTGCAGATTGAAACTCGTCGAAGAAGAAGAAGAAGAAGAAGACGAAGACATGACATACATTGTACTTACGAAATTGTAGTAAAATTGTAGAGAAATTATATCTGTTGTTTATATATTTTTTTATTTAATTATTATATGAACAATATTGTATAAAAATTGTATTTAAGTTATATGATATTGTAGTTGTATATTACTGGTTAGAAATAATGTATGAAAGTTGTAGATAAGTTGTGTAATATATAATTAGTTGTATGAAATTTGTTTTTAGTATGTATAAATCAGACACAAAATATACAAAAGACATATTGTATAAAATTTGTATAAAAATTGTATTTAAGTGGTATAATATAGTAGTTGTATATAACTGGGTAGAAATAATATATTAAAGTTGTAGATAAGTTGTATAATATATAATTAGTTGTATGAAATTTATTTTTACTATGTATAAATCAAATACAAAATATACAAAAGACATATTGTACAAAAAAAATATATAAGAATTATATTTAAGTGGTATGATATTGTAGTTGTATATTATAACGACCCGACCGGTCGTTTTGAGATCTAGCGCGTCATTCAGCGGTTTGAGGCTCTGAGTAGCTTCACTTCAGGTATTATGACTTGTACGTGTGGTCGGAATTGAATTTTGGGAAGTTCGGAGTTGATTTAGAAAGAAAATTCTCATTTCGAAAGCTTTAAGTTGGAAGAATTTGCTAAGGCGTGATTTTTTAGTAAACGACCTCGAAATTGGGATTTGAAGGTTCCAACATGTTTGTATGATGATTTTGGATTTGAGCGTATGTCCGGATCGAGTTTTGGAAGACCCGGAAGTGTTTCGGCGCCTATTGTGGAAATTGATATTTTGGAAGAATTTCATAAATTTGGGTTGATGTGTATTTCAATATTGTATATGCCCGTTTAGGATTCTGAGTCTGGGAATAGCTTTGTATGGTGATTCTGGTATTGGAGTGCGTCCGGAAGTGGATTCGGAGGTCCGCAGGTCAGTTTGGGGTCATTTGGCGAAAGTTAGGAATTTGAAGGTTTATGAGAAGTTTGACCGGAAGTGGACTTTTGATATCGGGGTCGGTTTCCAATTTCGGAAGTTTATTAGGTCTGTAATGTCAAATATGACTTGTGTGCTAAATTTGAGGTCAATCGGACGTGATTTGATCGGTTTCGGCATCGAATGTTGAAGTTTGAAGTTTTAAAGTTACTAAGCTTGAATTAGAGTGTGATTGATGGTTTTAGCGTTGTTTGATGCGATTTGAAGGCTCGACTAAGTTCGTAACGTGTTTTGGGATGTGTTGGTGTAATGGGTTGGGGTCCCGAAGGCCTCGGGAGGAATCCGGATGGTGAACGGATCGAGATTGGACTTGGAATTCGAGGTTAGACGGGATACTTATTGGGTACACGTTTTCGTACTCATACTACACGTGTTGTACATTTTGTTGTACATGTACATATATGGATAACGGACTTGTGGGCGTAGCGTCGTGGGTGATACGGGGACTTAGGTGAGCTGCATTTTATGAGACGATCCGCAGCCAACAGAGTCTCCTTGTAACGACCCGACCGGTCATTTTGTGCTCTAGTGCATCGTTCAGCGGTTTGAAGTCGTGAGCAGCTTCGTTTCAGGTATTATCACCCGTGGGCGTGGTCAGAATTGAATTCCAGGAAGTTTAGAATTGATTTGGAAAGAAAATTCTCATTTCGGAAGCCTTAAGTTGGAGAAATTAACTAAGATTGAAATTTTGAGTAAACGATCTCCGAATCAGGATTGAAGGTTCCAGCAGGTTCGTATGATGATTTCGGACTTGGGTGTATGTCCGGATCGGGTTTTAGATAACCCAGGAGCATTTCGGCGTATATTGTGGAAGTTAGCATTTTAGAAGAATTTCATGAATTTGGGCTTGAAGTGCATATCAGTTAGGTTGATGTCCGTTTGGGATTCCGAGTCTGGGAATAACTCCGTATGGTGATTCTGGAATCGGGAGCGCGATCGGAAGTGAATTTGGATGTCCGTAGGTCATTTTGGAGTCGTTTGACTAAAGATAGAAATTTGAAGGTTTTTGGGAAATCTGACCGGAAGTGAAAGTTTTGATATCGAGGTCGGAATGCGATTCCGAAAGTTGGAGCAGGTCCGTAATGTTAAATATGACTTGTGTACAAAATTTAAGGTCAATCAGACGTGATTTGATAGGTTTCGGCATCAGATGTAGAAGTTTGAAATTCTAAGTTCTTAAAGAATTGGATTTGAGTGTGATTCGTGATTTCGGCGTTGTTTGATGTGATTTGAATGCTCGAGCAAGTCCGTGTCATGTTTTGGGACAGGTTGGTGTGATTGGACGAGGTCCCGGGGGCCTCGGGTGGATTCCGGGTGGTTAACGGATCAAAGTTGAAGTTGAAAAAAGGGCTGAAGTTGTTGTCATCTGGTGCAACCGCACCTGCGAGGCTTTGACCGCAGGTGTGGAGCCGCAGGTGCGAGTGTGGGCTTGTCTTGGCTGGGGACCGCCTGTGCGATGGATATTCCGCACCTGCGAAGCCGCATGTGCGGACAGTGGGGCGCAAGTGCGATTTGGGCTGAAGTTGAGGAAAATCACAGGTGCGGGAGATTTGGTCGCACCTGCGGGATCGCAGGTGCGGAGGAAGGACCGCAGGTGCGGAAATCGATTTGGGCAGAATGTTTTAAAATGAGAGTTTTGGGTTCATTGCCTTCATTTCTTCATGGTTTAGGCGATTTTGGAGAGCTTTTCAAGGAAGATTTCACAAAGCATCATGAGGTAAGTGATTCCTTCTCATTTCCAAGTTGAATACAAGATCATTACATAAGTTTGATATGGGAAATTGGGGTTTTTGAAGAAAAACCTAGAAAATGTAAAATTTGTATTTTAGCCACGAATTGAGCATGAATATTTGAGTAAATTATATATTTGAGTTAGTAAGGCTATGGGTAGAATATATCTTTGAGAAATTTCGGATTCTAGGCACATGGGCCCGAGGGCATTTTGGTCATTTCTCCGAGCTGGGTTGGGAAAATATATAATCTAAATTTGTTGTAAGTATTAGGATGAATGTTCATTGCTTTGCCTTTATGTGGTAATTTCGGAGCGTTGTGCGTCCGTTAGAGTCATCGAAAGGGATTGGAAGCCGTCGTTGGAATTTCGGAGCAAGGTAAGTCTTCTTTCTAACTTTGTGAGGGGGAATCGTCCCCCTAGGTGAATTAAGTCAGTATATGATATTATCTTCGGGCGCTACGTATGCACGAGGTGACGGGAGTCCGTGCATAGCTACTATTATGCCATGTCCAGGTAGCCTAGGACCCGCTAGCATGCCTTATTTGTGTACATGTAACCCTGTATTTAATATTAAACAACTAATATGACCGAAAACGTAATTCAATGTCTAAAGGAAAGCTAGAGCTCATATTGTTAACCTTCTAAAAAGAGAATTGTTTCCGCTGTGAATATATGTGTACCTGCAATCACCCGGAGGCGTTCCGCAGCTGATAGAGTCTCCCTCCTACCGTATTATTTCTAGTTTAAATCCCTTGTCCAAATTGTATTTCAGACAAGCTTTGTAGTATTTGTAAAATCCTTAGAAGTTGCTCATGTTCTTGTGACACCGGGTTCTGGGATATGTATTGGGATATAAATGTTTAAGTGAAATCTTTAGATCACTATTTTTAAATAATAGAATTCTATTTGCTTTCGTATTTTAATTTACGAAAATTTATTTATTTGATTATGAAACGCAAGAAAAGGTAACGGTTTCGAAAATGTTAAAACATGAATGTATTTCAACTAATTTAAGGATTTGGCTTGCCTGACAGTGGTGTCCGGCGCCATCACGACCTATGGATTTTATGTCGTGACAACATGGTATCAGAGCGCTAGGTTCCCGTAGGTCTCACGAGTCATGAGCAAGTCTAATAGAGTCTTGCGGATCGGTACGAAGACGTCTGTACTTATCTTCGAGAGGCTACAGGGTTGTTAGGAGTACTTCCCTTCTTGATTATTCATCGTGCGAGTTGATTCCTTTGAGGCTTATGCCTAAGTTCATTCCTACTCAATCTTACGCGTCGCGAAGCGCTTGCTATGGATCAGGGATTTGAGGAATGGAAATGGTGCTGCGAATGTAATTCGAGATGCTTCCATGTGTAAATGGTTGTGGTTATTGTTATGGCCCTACGAAAGGGTAATATGTTATTTCAGCTCAGTAGCTGTGTTTCTGGGAGCCTTAAGGTTGTGCTCAGGTAGTGATGATGTTTGCAAGTGATCGTCGCGTGGTGTCGATATGATGATAGAACGTTTGCCCGTATGTTGGTAGAGTTGAATGGTTTGCAGGGATGTCTCCTCAGAGCATGATTTCGAGATTTCAGTGCTTTTGTGCCGGCAGAGGAATGGCATTTTGGGTTATGAATGGTCCGGTTGGGATTGATAAGATAATAATACTTGGTGTCTTCAAGCTATATGGGATATGCACCTGTGACGTGTAGTCGTTATCATTGATCGAATGGAATCTGCTAAATTTGTCGGTGCTATGATTTCTTCGGTTGCGTGGGTTCAGAGTGTTGAGAAGAAGTATTGAAGAAAACGGTTGGCAGAGATCGTGAGGTGCGGTGGTTCAGTACCGGATAAGTGTTTATAATGAAGGCAGCTAGAGAAAGATAATCTTCGGAGAGCTTGAAGTCGTGGTGATATGTTGGTTTGACAGCTACAAAGAATGATCCTGGAATGAGGCTAGGCGGTGGTTCCATTTCTAGGAGGCCAGGTGTAAGAAGCGAAAGTCGAGCAGTCGCAAAGTGGGGGATCGACAGCACAACTTGGAAATTGAAGATATTTGTCGCGCATTAATGGATGTCCATGAGGAGCGGACGAACTAGTAAGTTGGTAAATGAAGCAAGGCGTATGATGGGGTATTGAGGTCTCAGAGAGCATGCATTTCAGCGTCGCTGGGAGGTGTCCGCGGGTGATCTCCACAGGGAGTTGTCTTCTGGGGATAGGTTAGCAATGGCGGGGTTGGCAGTTTCTGTGAGGGGTTCTAGTGTTTAGTCGGTAGGAGATAGAATGTGTGAATAATGCTGGAAAATTCGAGTATTTAGGGAGTGCTAGCAAGGGAATTTGGAAGAATTGGACGGATTGGTTGAGCAATATCGTGTTATCAAAGGAGAAAGGATCTCAGTAGGGTCTAGAGTGGTGCAAGGAGTAGCTTCGGGCTAAGTGGGGGAGTCCCACCATCTGCAGTTGGGATGTAGGGTTGTCTTCGCATAGGGTCGCGGATTGTCGGCGTGTTGGCAAGTTATTTCAGCTTAGGAAAAAGGAGTAAAATGGTAATTGTGTGTGGGATTTGATGAATATGTGCAAAAGTTGGCCCTGTCGGATTAGGGTTAGGCTTTGGAAGATTCAGAATTTATGCTTAAGGCATGGGCGAGTTGTAATGATAGTGACTCAGTCACGTGTTTCATTGAAAAATGTGTTCCTGTGCTAGGAGAGCCTTGGAGTTGATTATATTCGGGGCCAGTCAGAGTGGATGAATCTCAATAGCGGTCCTAGTGAGTTCAAAAGTTAAGAATGCGGCAATTAAGGTTTCAGGCAGCAGTATGATCGAGAATCGAGCTTTTGCAGAGTAATCTCTGAGAAAAAGAAGGATGGTTAGAATGTTCTGTGATATGTTTCAGCATGCAAGATAGTATTGGAGGAGTGAGAGGAATAAACTCCAAATTGTAGAAAGATTATCAGAAGGGTATGAGACGGGTTGCGGGATTTAGGCAGCATAGTCTCGTGAATCAAGGTCACTCGGGATGAGTGAGGGTTGAGTTTGCTATGGGTTGAAGAAAGTTGTTATTGTTTCTGAGGCAATTAATGATGATTAAGAGAAGATAGATTGATTAGCCATGGTTGAAATGGCACGTTTGTGGCAGTGCTTGGTTCCTTTGATGTGATTAAGTTATGCATATGGTTTGTGCCGGTGTGTGCGGGGCTTGTCGACCGTCGTAATGGATTTCATGTGGGAACATTTGAGTGTTATGGCCTGTCATGTGTAGGCGGATCCCCGAAGGGTTATGGTGGTATAGGCTACTACTTAAGGATTTGCATGATTAGGTGATAATGGGAATTCACTTGTGTGTTGTGATGGTACTCTTGAATTGAGTTAAGTAAAAGGTTTCTATATGATAAAGTGTTCGCCCTATTGGTGGTTCAGAAGTTATGATGGAATTCTTGCGCTACCTCATGTTGGCATGTTAGGTGCGGAAAGCAGTATGTAACTGGGAGTAAGAATCGATATTGCGGTTCGGTGTTAACAAGGAAGTCATGAGCTCAGAAGAGCGAGGAAGAGTGATTTGAAAGTTCATGTATAAGCTGGTGTTATTTCAGTGTCATCTGAGATTGATATTCGGTGAAAGAGGCTTTGTACCCTGGTAATGGGTTCTTGATGTGTTTTGCGGCCTTAGTGTGGTCGGTGTTATGGATGGGAAGACTTGTTGCCTTGTGTGGAAGGTCGTGGAAGCATGACCGCAAAAAGATTGTATAAAGTGTGACATGTAGTCACTTAATGGATTTTAGATTTGGACTGAGTATGAAGAAGTGCAATATTTCTTAATTGAGAATTTACGCCTGGAGGGCGTTCGGTTCAGTTGATTATGGATTATGGGGTGTTAGACCCGGTGATGATGGTTGTTCTCGTGTATTATGAGAAAAAGTGGGTTAATATGGACCCAGGTAAAAGCTAATAGCTAAGTTTGGTGCAAGCGAGGTGGCTCGATGTTTGTGGATGGATTTAAATATGATTATGGGCTCCGTGTGAGCCAGGCATGTTCTTTTCAGTAGAGTGCTTTTCATGGAAAGGTATTAGAACAGCGGGTGTTGTTCCGTCTTCGTCAAATTTATGTGTTATTTTGATTGTGCCATACGAGTTGTGAAACGCTTGATAATTTCTCATGTGTTGAGGTCCCGCATAGCAGGGATATTATGTGAGCAGGACAGCGCTTGAGATCCAGAGTGTGTGTGTATATATATATATATATATATATCGCACCTCAGTTGTGCTTGAGTTTTGTAGCCTATGGCTTTATCAGTCTTCCCAGGATGGTATTATGCACTCAGCGTGCTTGTGATCGATATTCAGTAATTCGTAATAGTGAGCAAATCAGCTTCGTATATATATCTTCTTATGTAAATTTTATGTGTGGACCGGGTGGCACGTCGCCACGGGTATGTTATTTGGATCGGGTTGCACGCCACAACAGTGTGATGATGAGAAGGGTTAATATGTATTTATTTTCTTGTGATTTATTTCCTATTTTCTGGTAAGGATTCATATTAGATGCGTGAGCTGAGTAGTTCCGTCCTGAGTCGCTTCTTATTATCATGTTCGAGTTATGGCCTATTGGGCGATGCGGTATCATGTTGGGGTGGTTTGTGGTCTGAGCAGTTCGTACTGGGTGAGATGAGATTATCGGATCAGGGATCAGTGTGATGAGGTTATGTGAAGTGTATATTAAAGAACAAATACCATCATTCAGGTTCATAATGAAAGTGATGATTCTAGTCAAGATGAGGTATTCAAGGATTTGTACTTTGCAGTTGAGTGTGAATTTCTACGCATTCCCTCCGTTGTGGTTGTATCGCCAGCACTCTAGCAAGATGTTTGTATAATTATTATGAGGTGCATCAGAGCATCAGATTCGTGGACCTTGGGTAATAAGGTTCAGGTAGCGTCGTTGTGGTCAGACAATGAGTTATGCGGTGCACGGTGCCGATTCAGCAAGGGTATGCAGTTATGATCTGGTATATCGTGTGCTAGTTGATGCAGTGCTTATATATATTGAAACTAGGCCTGGCTAGAGAAATTTCAGGTGTTTGAATGAAGTCTAAGCTTATTATATGGATAAAGAAGAAATCTCCAGATTTGATCAAGCCATTGTGCTCGACTGGGTTGTGGTAGAACGGGCAGGTGCTCGAGATGTTAAACAGTGATTTCAGGTAACTCCAGAGCAGTTCTTAGCACGTTCGAGGACAAATGTCGGTTTAAGTGGGGGAGAATGTAATGACCCAACCGATCGTTTTGTGCTCTAGCGCGGTGTTCAGCGGTTTGAAGTTGTGAGCGGCTTCGTTTCAGGTATTATGACCCGTGGGCGTGGTCGAAATTGAATTCCAGGAAGTTTAGAATTGATTTGGAAAGAAAATTCTCATTTCAGAAGCCTTAAGTTGGAGAAATCAACTAAGATAGGAATTTTGAGTAAACGATCTATGAATCAGGATTTGAAGGTTCCAACAGGTTCGTATGATGATTTCGGACTTGGGTGTATGTCCAGATCGGGCTTTGGATAATCCGGGAGCGTTTCAGCGTATATTGTGGAAGTTAGCATTTTAGAAGGATTTCATGAATTTGGGCTTGAAGTGCATATCAGTGAGGTTGATGTCCGTTTGGGATTCTGAGTCTAGGAATAACTTCGTATGGTGATTCTGGAATTGGGAAAGCGATCGCAAGTGAATTTGGATGTCCGTAGGTCATTTTGGAGTCATTTGGCTAAAGATAGAAATTTGAAGGTTTTTGGGAAATCCGACCAGAAGTGGAAGTTTTGATATCGAGGTCGAAATGCGATTCCGGAAGTTGGAGCAGGTCCATAATGTTGAATATGACTTGTGTGCAAACTTTGAGATCAATCGGACGTGATTTGATAGGTTTCGGCATCAGATGTAGAAGTTTAAAATTCTAAGTTCTTAAAGAATTGGATTTGAGTGCGATTCGTGATTTCGGCATTGTTTGATGTAATTTGAGGGCTCGAGAAAGTCTGTGTCATGTTTAAGGACAAGTTGGTGTGATTGGACAGGGTCCCGGGGGCCTCGTGTGGATTCTGGGTGGTTAACGGATCAAAGTTGAAGTTGGAAAAAGGGCTGAAGCTGCTGTCATCTGGTGCAACCGCACCTCCGAGGCTTTGACCGCAGGTACGAAGCCGCAGGTGCGAGTGTGGGCTTGGCTTGGCTGGGGACCGCAGGTGCGATGGAGATTCCGCACCTGCGAAGCCACAGGTGCGGACAGTGGGGTGCAGGTGCGATTTGGGATGAAGTTGAGGAAAATCGCAGGTGCGGGAGATTTGGTCGCACCTGCGGGATCTCAGGTGTGGAGGAAGGACCGCAGGTGCGGAAATCGACCTGGGCAGAATGTTTTAAAATGAGAGTTTTGGGTTCATTGCCTTCATTTCTTCATGGTTTAGGCGATTTTTGGAAAGCTTTTCAAGGGAGATTTCACCAAGCATCATGAGGTAAGTGATTCCTTCTCATTTCCAAGTTTAATACAAGATCATTACATAAGTTTGATATGGGAAATTGTAGGAAATTGAGATTTTTGAAGAAAAACCTAGAAAACTTAAAATTTGAATTTTAGCCACGAATTGAGCATAAATATTTGAGTAAATTATATATTTGAGTTAGTAAGGCTATGGTTAGAATGTATCTTCGAGAAATTTCGGATTCCGGGCACGTGGGCCCGAGGGAATTTTGGTCATTTCTCCGAGCGGGGTTGAGAAAATATATAATCTGAATTTGTTGTGAGTATTAGGATGAATGGTCATTGCTTTGCCGTTATGTGGTATTTTCGGAGCGTTGTGCGTCCGTTAGAGTCATCGGAAGGGCTTGAAAGCCGGCGTTTGAATTTCGGAGCGAGGTAAGTCTCCTTTCTAACTTTGTGAGGCGGAATCATCCCCTTAGGTGAATTAAGTCAGTATATGCTATTATCTTCGGGGGCTACGTATGCACGAGGTGACGGGAGTCCGTGCATAGC